>CM076969.1:18505607-18563107 GCA_039105355.1 Benthosema pterotum | reverse complement strand
ATTTTGCTCACCGCTGCCTCTGTGGAGAAGCTTTAGGTCCCACAGCATAGATTTTTTTTTACCCTGAGAACTTGTGCGTGTGCGTAACCCACCGTGGGGAAAAGTACTGGGCGGTTAGGCCTATACACTAAATAGTGAGCAATGGTTTGGGGGTTGAGGTATTGTTGCTGCTGGGCGGAAACCTCTTACACTATCTTCACATTTTAACTTTAACATTTCCTCTTTTTTTGTGTATTAATGCCCCAATTGCAGCAACAGATAATAATCAACAGATATGCATGATGCTTAAGCTTGCAGATCTGCTGATACTGGAATTTGACTCCTGAAAAGTCACAATTTTGGACATGAGAGGTTTCCACCCGACAGAGACAATATGTAGACTGGATGTGAGTGATGTGAGAGTTGAACAACCTCGCCCTCAGCGCCGGGCCGAGGACCAAGGAGGCCGAGGAGGAGCTCATGGACTTCAGAAGGCAGCAGAGAGATCCCACACCCTTCCACAGCCATGGCGCTGCCATGGAAAGGGGTCAGCAAGTTCAAGTTCCTCGAAATATGCAGTGAGGCGGAACTCAAATGGGACACAAGCGTGAGGGAAAAGGCTCAGTATGGTGACCGTGGCTCCGCCGCCTGAAGACGTTTGGAGTAGGACACCGCAGGCTGCACTAAAACAGCTCAGTTGAAGGCTGAGTTACAACCATCAACATCAGAGTGTGTACAATGGAACCCCAAGCAGGGGGTATACATGAAGGCTCGGCCCAAATAAAACTCGGACCAACGGACGACATTGAGGGGTCTGAAAACTGAGCTCTCATGAGGGTTGTTGCAGCCTGAAAGGACAAAAGAGGGACATTTCCAATTTTTTTCTTGACAGTGTACAAATGGAACCTAATTAGAGTTCTCAACGGGCCTGAAAATTGAGGCCCGGCCTGGCCCAACCAATTATCATAGTTTTTAGGCCCGACCCGGCCCTACAATGCGGTTCGGGTCGGGCCTGGTCGGGTTTAGGTAGAATTTGAGCAATCTACACAGAGTAAAATAAAAGTGAAAATGCCAATCTGCACCATCTTCATGTGAGTTAAATACACATACAGACAAAACAAAACTATTATTTTTTATCATAATAAAATCATTCAATATATATTGCTTTTTTCATGGAGCCCTGAGCCCGATCTGACCCTACTGATCTGCATACATTTTAGGCTTGAGCCGGGCTTGGTCGGGTTCGGGCAGAGTTTGAGAACTCTAAACCAAATGGACCCGCCTTGAAACACAACTTGATGGTAGAGCTGCATTGGACTGATCCCATGTAGTGAACAGAGTTTGCGACAGCGTAACTCTGTCTATATTCAGGGCCGAATATTGTTTGGGCAGAGCCTTCCTGTTACCAGCAGCGGAACTTACAAGCTCAAAGCTCATATATGCAATGTAAAACAGCAACACATGCAGCCTGGCAGGGCTGCTCAATCCTGAACTTCTATAGCAGTAGCCACAGCCAAAAAAACAAACCAAATATTATTTTGTTTGGGTTATCATGGTGGCCTGTTGCTCAAATTCTCAATAAACAATGAGCCTTTTGCTGCCTTTATAGAAAAGGGGTTAAGCCACGGGCATGAAGGGTTCAGGAGAGAAATGCACATATTTCCCCCAAACTAGTTACTTCATAGCAGGGACATGTAACATTTCCCAATTGGGGGGGCTTCATCGCTCGTGTTGCTTCGTGCCACGGGCGATGAAGTCACACCCATACCATTATGGTGTTACAGAACTTTTATTGGGAAAGTAAGCATCAATAATAACATCAGTTGTTGTTGAAGTTGCAACAGACACGCAGCATGCATAAAGCTAAAGGTCTGACTCAGAGAAATTTCTGTTTTCAATGATGAAATGCTGTTGGTTTAGTAGTGCGACATTTGTAGTTAGTTAGTAGCAGGTAGCAGTGTTTCAAATACTTTGAATATCCTGGGTTGTTTTGCATGCCATCATGTTTAGTGGAGCAGTCTGGGCATTTAGGGGGGCATTGCTCCCCCCCCATGCCCATGTGCATGCCTAGATCCGGCCCTGCTTCATAGTGTGCATTCTTTCTTGGGTGAGTATTCTACACTACAGTACGTATTCTCTCCAGCATGCTGCGTGGCCCCCCAGGCCCTGGTGGAGCTGCAGGTTCTGACAGGCACATGTTACCTCACAGTCACACTCACACCTCTCTGATGACTGGAAGGGAATGTCACACGGTCAGGTCTATGCAAACTAGCTCCCAGATTGATTAAAAAAAAAAAAAAAAAAACAAGCCCCGACACCCCATATGGAAAGCTATATGTCATATGCAAACTCTTGAATCGTCATATACATGCAGTATATATAATTTTGTATTTCATAAGAATTTGAGTGCAGCAAAGCTGAAAATAAAAATTGAATGGCATCAATTCATTTTTTTGATTAATCTGATTCCAAATTTTGTCATTGAAAAAAATCAGTAGAGCATGGTTTTAGGGAGACATAATATAGTCTGATTATAATTTTTAATTATCCAACAGCCCTATTTTACATATATGACATAATTTCCCATATGGGAGCATACAGGTCAGTCAAAATGCATTGTGTAATGTATACAGAAGTCCCCCTATAGGAAAATATTTGGACCATGATGCATTTCATCAGAGCATATTTGATCTTCTAGATCGACTATTTTCAATGTGTAAATAGCACATAGGTTTAAAATAGCTAGACAACCCCTCCCCGTAACATCTATAAAACAACGGAGAGTACTGTGGTGAGATTGGCATCGATAAAGGGGTTGGTGAGTTCAAGTTCCTCGGAGTAGGCATCCAGGGCGAGCTCAAATGTGATACAAAGTGAGTCGGGTGTGCAAAATAAGGCTGATTTTCCATATAGCTAATACAGCCTACTGCAAATCATATAGAAACAGTAGAGCTATGGCCCAGAGCTACAGCTGACCAGAGAGTATAGAAAACAAGAGGGTCAAATGCACATGTTTTGCAAGGGTACCTTACAGTTAACTCTAATCTTTGATTGGGATTACCTGTAACATTTTTTTTAGATGGAGTCTGTGGTCAAATACATAATGTTTGGGGGTTATTGACTTGATCAAGGTTGACCACAACTGAACATACAGTATAGAAGACATTTATACATGTGAGGTCTGACTGCAAGTATAGAATATAGTTCCTCAGCATTGTGTGCACAATGCAGCTCAGGCCCTGAGGCAGGCTGTGTGTGTGTGGGACCCTGCTCAACGACTGTTGGGAGTGCTCGTGGGCACAAGGTATTTGCATATAAGAAGACAAACGTCTTACGCATATTGGATCATCATAAACTTTCATGTGAAAAATGAGTCAAAAGACGCAAGACTGACTCAGATGCAATTTCTCAATATTTATTATTCATTATTAGACTGAGAATGCCTATATGCGGTTCTGCAGCTGCTGTTCCCGTAATATTTGATATTTGCATAAGAACACAAATGTAAGCCGAGTCTGCCTATAACTCATAGAGAGGGAGAGAGAGAGAGAGAGAGAGAGAGAGAGGGAGAGAGAGAGAGAGATCCTCCTGTGTGGAGGATAAGAGACATGTGGTATAGGTAGATATAGTGAATCCAAACACATTTGGGAGGGGGAATGTCACTTCAATCAAATCAGCCATTTGAATCAAATAGAGCACATATATTGTAATACTAGTAGTTTACCTGCTTATAGGCTACTTATGGGTGGGTTTTATTAGAACAAAGTTTAGGATGTTTATCATGCACTTGCAACCCATGGGGGCCATTCAGTGTGGTGTCCATGATCCCCCACATATAATGTGAAAAGTGAAATGATTGAGGGACTGGGGAAGGGATCAAAGAGGAATGTTAACCAGAATCAACTTTATAGCAGCTTATATTAGTACATTGGCTAAAAACAACAATGGCCGCTGATGCTAGGCTAATACTGTATCCATGGCTTTATTTTTTTGTGATGGGGCAGGTGGGGGGGTGTCCCATTTGGACTACATGAACAACTACAGAGAAAATACACTCTACTATAGGTTACTAAGGCAACAGGGGTTGATTAAGGGGGATTGTGGTTTGGTGTGGAATTCCCCTTTAAGGTGAGAGAGAAAAAAAAAAAAAAAGTCAGCGCGTTGTACATGGGATTAAGGCACAAGTGTGGGCTGCATAATCCACAGCACTCTAACCTGGTCCTGACCTCCGTCTATTCGGAGTCTAAACGGCTTTTCAGGCAGAAAGCGACTGATGTGCATAGTATAGTATATTGTAGTAATCCATCTCCGATGATAGCATGAGTGGCCAAACTGACAGGCGTAGTAACAAGTGGCCCATAGACGCTTTTTACCCACACTATGTACAGAGCAAGAAAATTATTTGACACATCAGTTTAAACAGAGTATATGTTACCTGGCGTTTATTTCTAACATTTTGAGATAGGTAGATACTGAACCTACTTTCTCCATACCAAAATCTATTCTGAATTTGGCGATTTGATATTGTGTACACTCTGAGAGTGTACACATGCAAACAAATGGACCAAAAATATTCTTTTAATGATGAAAATATTTCCCAAATTGTCTTTGTCATGCTTGCATCATTGTACTTTGTCTGTGCGCTGTCGGATATCACTCTGACCGATTCTACAATTAAAGCAGTGAACAGATACAATTAAATGAATCCCACTTGGCAGTTGGCACTCAGCTGGCCAAGTGACGCATGATGACAACGACAGAGATTCAAATCCAAAGCATCGGTGGGAAAGTGGTAGGCACAAACATCTCCCTGTGTTTTTTGGTTTTGAGAACCATAGACACCATACCACTGAAGCATGAGTGAACTATTAGTGAAGCCGTTTGTGGCCAATGAATCAGGCATGGAGGGAAAATATACTTATCTGTACAAATTTGGAATTCTTGTGGCTCACCATGTCACCACAGTATGCAATATGGGGTTGTTGTTGTTGTTGTTTTGTGTGTGTGTGTGTGTGTGGGGGGGGGGGGATTGGTGGTAGATTACATTTTTTTAAAGGGTCAGTGAATTGAAACATACATTTTCACACTTTTAGACCATATGCATGGTCATTATATAGCCATACCCCACAATACCTGCCAAAAACATGAAAAAGTTTTTCACATTAACTTTTGTGTATTTTTAAATTTAAATGAATGACCCAGTCATTTTGAAAGTAGCTCTCAAGTCAATAAAGTGTGGGCACCCCTGGTATAGGGTGTAAGTGCACATCCATGCATGCAGCTCATAGCTCCGGCTGAACGTTATTTGTTTTGACTGAGGTGAGGACCTCAGTCAAAACATGTGACCTGCCTGATGTGTGTTATTGGGAGGGCCCCGCAGCAAACTAGGTCACCCACACAGACTACTAGTCCACCACCCACACATCCTCCACTCCATCCAGCTCACTTCTTATTTGTAAGCTCCAGGGACGGATTTAGCTAGCCCTATTAGCCTATTTAGCCAGCCCTATTAGTTGGCTGGAAGAATGGCAGGGTGGGCAACTACAGTGGTTTTCAACCTTTTTGATACCAGGGCAACTATTTATTTGACATTTGAGCCACGGACTATATCATTTGAGGACATACAGACCCCAAAACTATAGATTTCTTCTGCTTTTGTCAAAAATTCCAGGCTGGATTTAGGAAATAAAACAATCAAACACAGATCAAACCGTTCATCTTCTACATTTGTGTAGACTTGGGCTAATGATTAATATTTTGGGCTAATGATTAATATTTTTAATATTAATATTGATTAATATTTTTACACTCTTGAGTGTAAAAATCAAACCAAATGGACCCACAAGCGGGTCCATTTTTACGCTCTCAATGAGTTACATCTGGTTAACAAACTTTCCAGCATTTAGCCTGGGGACCACTAGGACCTCTCTCAACCACTGGTGGTCCCTGGACCACTGATAAAAACCATCTCATATTACCTTTCTTTGGGTGGGCAGGATGCACATTTCGGTGGGCTCTGCCAACCCCTGCCCCCCTCTAGATCCGGCACTGTTCTCCACTCCACCCAGCTCCCTCCTTATTTGGAAGCTCCTTCCTCCTTCTAGTGGCCGTGTCACGTGTGTCCTCAAATGCCACATCCCCCTCCCTCCCACCCTTCCTCCCGGTGACATCTTGTGGCCTTTCCTTAACTGCTCCCACTTTATGGTGCCTGGATTAGCTGGGCTTGGCTCTGACATAGACTACCACAGGGTGAGAAGAATTCAAAACAAAAACCTTATAGGGAGAGCAATGGTGTGTTGTTTTATGGATGGATGGATGGATGGATGGATGGATGGATGGATGGATGGATGGATGGATGGATGGATGGATGGAAGATGGACAGTCGGTCAAAGAACAGAACCAAATGAAACCTTGCGGGTCCATTTGGTTTCATTTTTACATTCTCAAGAGTTACATCTGGTTAACCAACTTAGCTGGGGACCACCTGGAACCCTCTCAAGGACCACTGTTGGTCCCCGGACCACCGGTTGAAAACCAGTCTTAAATAAACAGACATTCATTTTCAGGTGCTGTACGTGAAAGCCAATCAGGGGAGACCCCCTGTTCAAATGTTGTCTGCTCGTTTCTCTGTGTCTTACAGCTATCCTAGAGGCTAGGACCTATAGCCTCTGCCCCTGAACATTGTGAAACAACAAAATACAAAAGTTGCAGCTCTGCAAGCTCAAAAAGCGTTTGTTCAGGCCTTGAGTTGCCTAAACTGCAAGTGCACAACTGAGTGAGGAGTCTGCACAACACAGGATCAAAACACTGGTATTGGTATTCGGTATGGGCTAACACAGAAATTGTGGTATCGGAACTGGATCAGGAACAAAATAATGTGACAACTACACTGACCTGGTATATACAGTACAATGACCTTAGATATAGCAGTCCCTATAAACCAGTGGAACTATGTATAGCTTCCTGATACGTTGGCTGACCTCTGATTTCATGATTAGATCATATCAATGAATGAGTCAATTAATCAAATTCTGGTATGTGTGTGTCACGCACAACACTGATGCACATGCATTGAATCATGCACGTGGACACACACTCACGCAGCACTCATGTGCATGTTATCTTTTGAAGTGGTAAAATGTAATAATTGACAAATTTTACTCTCTTGATATCGCATTTATACTTATTCGAGTGTAAACACTAAACAACTGTACGCTTGATAACTCGATTCAATGCAATTGAAATAGATGTTCAAGGTGAGTTGTAATCTCGGCAAGATTACCATGTACCCTTGGCAAGTGGTCCTTATACTTTTACTGCTGCATGAATGTTCTACTGAGAATATACGCATGAGCAAGACTAGTTGGTCCGGTCTCTGCTGTGACATAGATGGACATTCTGAGAACACAGTAGGCCAGTATGCTGTGTGCATTGTGCAACGCCAGTCGTATAAAAAGGTACTCAGTTCTGTGACTTCTAAGAAGCAATCCCTCAACAATGCTCTGTTTCAAAGCATCAACATACTGTAGGCCTATACTTGATGGGTTTGGGGGGTACTTGATTCATTATAGTTATTTTTTTTCTGTATAGACTAGTAGACAGTTGTTCCCAATTAGCAAGCAAGATCTTAAACTATGAACTGAAATCACAATTAGACGTTCCAGCACAAAGTGCTGTGAACAATGGATGTGAGAACTCTCATTCAAAGCCGATAAATCCTCTCCTTCCAAAGATAAATAAATAAATACAATGAAATAAATGTTAACAAGAATGGATAATTGTTTAATTTTAAATTATAATCTACTTGTGTGCAATGGTCCGTATTATGCAACGCGCAATAAATCAAATGAAAGAACCCTTTTCCCTTGGGAGATAGCAAGCCTAATTATTCAATTGTGACTTATTGTCCTATAAGAATGGAAACCTTGTATCACTATAGAGTGGAGCCCATTGTGCACTGATCTACTTGGAAAGGCACATTTAGTGATAGACAGATAATACTACACTTACAGTGTCATTCAAAAATATCAAACAAAGACAATTTACATAAGCTCAAAATGTCATCCTGTATCTGGCATTTTCTTTTGTAAACATTTTGAAATAGTGAAAACAGCCACGTACACGTTGTGAGATTGCAGGCGGGTCTCTTGCATGATGAAACTGGGCATTGCTTTATGAAATACATACAAAGAAGTATGTATTTAAAAATATGGAGATATGAGGTTTCTATCTGACAAAAACATATTACGAATTAATACATTATGTGTCTCATCTTGTCTCTCCAAGACAGAGCTGTCATCATGGTCATCAGAGAGGGTACAATAGTCAGTCCTTTCTATTATGTGGAAGACATTGACAACACAATAGCCTATTCATTCCTGCACAGCTCCTTGGAATATAATGAGGAGAGTTGAGAACCATATCATTGCTGCGGGCGGCAGAAACCATTATATTTCAGAAATTTAAATGCTCAATTCATGCCCTACATAAAATATATGTAAAATACTGATGTACAAGCACAGATGTCACAATGTGATAGTCCAATGAAAAACATATTTAACAAAAAACTGGGACTAACCAATAAATCACAATATAATATTCCCTGAAAAAGAATATGTTTCTTTATTACATAAAAGGTTTCCCCCCGTAAGTGATTTTTTTTGTTCTTTACATAGCTTTGTTAAACCTTGTCTAATACACACACACACACACACACACACACACACACACACACACACACACACACACACACACACACACACACACACACACACACACACACACACACACACACACACACACACACACACACACACACACACACACACACAGATAATGAGGACCCTATGGAGCGTATACTATATACTGTCACTTCACAGCTCTGCTAACATGACAGAGGGATGTCATTCAATTCTTTCTCTCTTTTTAATTAGCATGTTTCCCTTGATAACACGCCAACAGTAACACTGTTTATGTAATTGCCTTGACTTCTCATTCGGGTTTCATTTTCCATTTCCTATCACAAATGAGCCTTTGACTTTAATTAAATTGGAGAATTATTTAATGGGAGGATAAATTATGCATCGGCGTGTAAACCTTGTATGTCCCCAAAAGGTGCCCAGCTTTGAGTGTATGGATAAACACAAACATTGAAGACAAAAGCGAGGATGCTGCCGCATAGTTGGCTCAGGCTATGCCAAACACCAGGACCAGGAGACGGAGGAACGCTTGAAGATTTCAATACTTCATTGAAAACTAAAGGATTAACTGAATAACTGAGAATAAATCCAATAATAAGATACGGATTCTATGTAGTGTGGAGTAAATCAGTGATGAGTGTAGTGTGGGGGTCATAGTAAGGTGCGTGTTGGATGGAAGGCATAGTTGAAAGACTTCTGGTCTGCTTCCTCTGGCACACACTGGAGAATGGCTGGGACGCTGCTTTTATAGGAGTGGAGAGACCAGGCCCAGGTGCAATCCAATCATCCATCAAGCAATGCCCCACCCAGGCTCATCTGCAGGGAATTAGGCATGTACTCTCGGGGCTCCATATTCGTTACATGATAAACCCCTTATCCCAAACCCCTTATCCCTTTTTTACTATTTTTAAAAACTTTTGGGAATAGTTCAATGTGACAATCTATTGACAGGTTGTGAGCATGTAGACTGCCCGTTTGAACTATTGAAAAATGATTTTTTTAATAGTTTAAAAAGGCAAAGAAGTTAAGTGATAAGGGGTTTAGTGGTGACGAGAATCTAGGCCTAAAGGCCCTGATACACCTAGCAATGTTTTGACAACTTATTTTTTTACCATTAACATGGTGATACACAAAGTTAATGTATCAGGGCCTTAAGCACCAGACACAATAATGAGCGGAGCATGGAGTGTAAGTGCACCCCCCCAATTAAGACATAACAAATGAAGTGCACTTTCAATGTTATTCCGAAGGCATAACTGTATTTAGATAACCAAAACAAAACCATGTACGTAAGATTCCACGCGTAACAAACATAACGGCAGTTACGTTTCGCTTCAAGCTTCCACGTACATAACAAGTCCTGGAAAAAGGATGTGCAGTAATTGGCCAGTAGTCATTTGAGCAGATAGGCACAACATATACTATACCTCAGCCATCAATTTTCATTTTAAAGACTATGGACTACTTATGTGGAAATCGCCCACCCCTCTGCCCTCCATCACACACTAAAGGACATCCTTCATGTAAAATTGGAAAGAATCAGATGTTTGCTGGGTGGCTCCCTGAAAAGTTCAATAAAATGTGGGACCCTTTCTTTAGCTATTTTAATGAGCTCTTTGTGTATGAAGTCCAAGGGCCAAGGAATGGAATGACAATTAATTCATCCCCATGTTTGTGCTGAATCAGGGAGGCAGCAACATTCTGAAATTTGGAAAATATAATTATCTGTCTGAAAACCACTCAGCATTGCAGCCTACTCTAAAGAACTATAATGCAAAGGGACAGGTTATTCTGCTAATACTGGCCTGCGCCTAATCCTGACCTTAACCCTGAACCTCACCTCACAAAACCAAGTCTGTCAAAACTTGACCTGGACCTCTCAGAAACTATGGTTAATCCTCAACTCAACCCCAGTCTTTAACCTCACAGCCAAACCTAACGATATGCAAGGTGCTGATGCTTTTCTTGCCCCTTTATGTCTATATCGTTTGTATTGTTTTATCACCAAATGTGTATAAACCATTGGTTTTCAACCTTTTTGATACCAGGGCCCACTATTTATCCAGCCTTTGAGCCACAAACCATTTGAGGACATTTTAGCCACACAGAGCCAAAACTAAAGATTTCTTTTGCTTTTGTCCACAATTCCAGGCTGGATTTGGGAAACAAAACAGTCAAACATACAGATCGAAATGACCATTGATCTTCTACATTCTCTAATTGTGTAGACTTCTTAATTAAGTGGTGCTAATTCAGATGATGAATATTTTAACACTTGAGTGTAAACATGAAACCAAAAGGACCCGCAAGGGTCCATTTTGTTTCAGTTTTACGCTGTCAAGAGCTGTATATGGTTAAACAACTTTTAGGTGGGGACCACCTGGAACCCTCTCAAGGACCATTGGTGGTCCCCGGACTACTGGTTGAAAACCACTGGTCTAAACCTACATATTATATAGGTGCAAATGTGTCGACTCGATGCCCATTTGCCCCCCTCACTCATTTTCTTTCTTCCGAAACCTCGCTTGAGGTTTCGGAAGTTGAATCATGGATGATTTCCATTCATAGAAAAAGTCTCCAAAGCAGTCCATAGAAACCAATGGGTTTCGCTTTGTCCTTTACAGTCTATGGGCTGTAACTGGGATTACGTAATCATCTTTTCAATAGGTCAAGAGCACCGTCAGCCACACACCGTGGGTCTGCTGACACCTCCAGATTGAATGACACCAACCTTTTGAAGACTCTGTTTGAGTCCCTCCACCAAATAAAACTTGGCTGTCTATCATATAGTTGACTGAGAAACATGACTTGGATGTCACATGGTGTAGTTTACAGCTCCTTTTACGACATTTGTTGGAAATGACCTGCATCATCCTTATCTAGCCATGTTAAAATAATCATCTAGGGTACAAATAATCATTGACACTGAAATATATTTTTCCTACAGTGACATATAATATGCAGCAATAGCATACAACAGACAAACAATACTAAAGGAGCAGGAACTGAAACTGTTACGAACAACTTTATGTTTGGCAGGGCAGTTGACAAAATGTATAAATGCAACAATGATGTATAAATGCATTTGCCAGATCTTCATGCTTTAAAATAGATGAAAGCATAATATAATATGCTTTTATCTGATTTTGATTTCTATACTGGGAGGCCCAGGAGACATGAGGATTTGCACATGAAGAGCAACAGTGAAATAGTATGTCTTTGCTCATATGATGTGAGGTAAAGCTGGGTAGATGTGCATGGTTGCTTTCCATACGGTCAAATTGGGAGAGACTATTAACCATTTAAACCACCGGCTATCCAATTCCAGGGGTACAATCCCCCACCAAAAAGATGACCTACAAGCTCACAACGCAGTTTGTTATGACACATCATGTCATAATTTGCACGATTTTGTTTTAACTCTCTGTTTTAACAACATTCACTAAACATAGCTAAGGTATTTTTTCCTGGGCGCTGATGACATGTCGGAGGGATCATGTGCCCCAGGACCCCCAGGGTCCTCGGAGGGTCTACACCATGCTCACGTTGATACATTCCATATATTATCAAAGCATTCCAAGGCACCCCTGGACTTGCGTCAATAGGGAAGCCCTGATACTTTGACTGAAAAGTATGAAGGTTGCATACCTCATCCATCCCCTGGACGTCTCCTCATCATCTGGGTCAGCAGGTCCCAAATGTTTCAGCCTGTGTCCAAAAAGAGTCATTTCACTTTTACTGCAAGCTCACAGCTGTGAGTTGCACATGCAGATCTGCTATTTTCACCCGCTTTCATTTTATCAATTCATGTTTTGGGAGGTTCTATACTAGGAGGGAGGGAGGCTCAGCTTCCAAACCAGAACAGTTAATTTGTCCACTAAAATTGATGGAATTTTTTGTCTAAATAAAAAAAAAATGCAGACTGAAAGTAAATATATTGACTGTTTGGTTGTGCTCTGGTGCTACACAAATTTCCAGTAGGCCTACTAAAACTTTAGGATAGTTGATTAAAAGTAAAATAAAACAACAACCTTTCAGATGGCCGGCGCAAGTATGACTAAAACTAATGGAATTTCATTCAAGAGACTATAGTTGTAAATTAAAATGTGCAGGTCAAAATCAACAGTAGGTTGGTTCATTCAGGCAGGGAGGCTGTCCTACCAGACCACCACACCCCCCAAACATGGAGCTGGAGTATAAACCAAGCACAAATAGAAATGTTCATGTCGACACATACCACTGGGTGCACGTAAGCACCCACTTTTACACAGTGCTACTCAAATATTTACTTATGTAATAGTACTTATGTAAGAGTACTTTGCAAAATGTTCCATTTTCAAAAGCATTCACATGCATTGCAATGCAAAAAAGGCATTGCTTTTTTTTTTTTTTTTTTTTTTTTTTACTAAATGTACAAATTAAATTAGTATTTAAAGTTTTCAAATACATTTAGTGGAGGTATAAGTAAAGATATTGGAAATTGGAAATATTCAAATTACGTAAAAAAAACACAGACAGACTAGAACTCATGCATATTTCTGCCTTCTAAAATTGTCATGCATTGCAAATTCCCCTGGAAATCCCAGTGGTCTTTGTTGCAATGAATTACACAAACACTTAATCGTTGAGTGTGAAAAAAAATATATCCGACAACATTCTGCAGAAAATCAAGTTGTTAGTCCCTGGCCGTGCCTTCACTTTTCACTGTCACTGCCAGCAGCCTTGCACCTGTTGTCACGCTGTTACAACACTGAGATCAGCCATATTGACGCTAACCTGATACTCTCACCACTTGGGCTCTCTCTCAAAACAGACATGAGATGTCGGGCATCGCGTCGGTCGGAGAGTTTCACTTTTACTTTGTTAGGTGACATCATGGATGGAGTGTGCCATCTTGCATAATGCAGAAAACGTATTTGCCTCCCTTTTCCCCATACAACCTGTTAATAGATCATACAGTAGCCCCCGGAGCTCTGATTTAGATTAATTCATCTCATCGTCTTTTTTTTTATTTATTACACTCCGTCTCTGATCAACTGCGTCACTCTTTATTGGGACTTAATTAAACAGAGTTCTCCATTTATGCAGCTTAATGTATTAACCTCTGGTAACATGCCAGGGCCAGATGTAGAGGGGGGGAGGGGTGGGCTGAGCCCAGCCAAACGTGCATCCTGCCCACCCAACAAAAAGTAATATCAGTAGTTTTCATCAGTGGTCCGGGGACCACCAGTGGTCCTTGAGAGAGTTCCAGGTGGTCCCTAGCTAAATGCTGGAAAGTTGGTTAACCAGATGTAACTCTTTGAGAGCGTAAAAATGATTTTTACGCTCCCAAGAGTTAAAATATTAATCAACTGAATTAGCCCAAGACTACACAACTAGAGAATGTAGCAGATTAATGGTCATTTTGATCTGTATGTTTGACTGTTTTGTTTCCCAAATCCAGCCTGGAATTGTTGACAAAAGCAAAAGTAATCTTTAGTTTTGGGGTCTGTGGGAATAAAATGTCCTCTAATGGTGGTCCGTGGCTCAAATGCCGAAGAAAATAGTTGGCCCTGGTGTCAAAAAGATTGAAAACCACTGCTTCATATGTAAAAGTTTGGAGTTGCCCACCCTGCCATTCTTCCAGCCCCCCTGTAGTAGGGCTGGCTAAATCCAGCCCTGCTCCTGGGAGATGGATTGCTGAGGTGGAGCACCACACAAGCTCAACTTACTCATCAGCTCCCACTACTCCCCAGAAGACTCATACCCTGGGTTGGTGGTGCCCAGGATCCAATCCATGCACTTACTGACCTACTGATCTACCTGGACGCAAGGTGCTGATGGTTTCATTATGGTCTTAAAGCATTTCAATGGCCTGAAACAACAACACACCCTCAAATTCAAAGCTGTGTAATAATGTCACACCATGTGTAGCCTGGTGTGACAGCATGAGATTACACACACACACACACACACACACACACACACACACACACACACACACACACACACACACACACACGCACGCACGCACGCACGCACGCACGCACGCAGACACACACACACACACACACACACACACACACACACACACACACACACGCGCGCGCGCGCGGCCGCGCGCACACACACACACACACACACATACGCATGCACGCAGACACACACACACACACACACATACAGTACATGCACACACACACACACACACACACACACACACACACACACACACACACACACACACACACACACACACACACACACAGCCAGTGTTGTAGTGGGACTTTTAGAAGTGGGGGGGACGCCTCTTAATGTGAACCAAATGGACCCTAGCGGGTCCATTTTTTCTGGGCTCAGAAAAAAAGGAAACTCATTAACTTTTTACCATGCCCGCACAACATCTCTAAGGAATATGGCATAGTAAAATATTGAAAATGAGTGGAATTCCCAACTTGCATTTGCATGCGCATTTGCGTGCACCTGCGCAACACACACAGTCACGCTATTAAAGCAAGTATAGCATGTTGAGAAAGATTGCTTACAATGCCTAATTGTATCCATAAAAGTAAATGACAAGACAAAAAACCTAGGCCTCCCAAAAATATTTTAGATGTGAGAAGTTGGGGGGACGCCCCGCGTCCCCCCTCCACTACACCCCTGCACACATGAGCTCACTGTGACATACAGTAAATGCAATGCTGTTTAAGTGTGAACTCAACCCAGTCAGCAGGGCAGTGGGGGACAGCTATAGGGGGGAGCGCAGGGGCGGATTGGCCATCTGGAGTACAGGGAGTTTTCCCGGTGGCCTGCGCCACCTAGTGGCCTGGACAAGATCCAAAATGCACTATAGTGGCACTTCCAAAATGCACTAGAATGCGCTAGATGCTCGCCTGGAACATACAGATCAAAATGACCATTAATCTTCTACATTCTCTATAGTTGTGTAGACTAAGTTGGGCTAATTCACATGATAAATATTATAACTCTTGAGGGTGTAGAAATGAAACCAAATGGACCCGCAAGGGTCCATTTGGTTTAATTTTTACGCTCTCAAAGAGTTACATCTGGTTAACCAGCTGCCCCCCCCCCAGGGTAGCCTGGCAAAGGCAAAATTGTCCCGGTGGGAAAATATGTGCCAATCCGCCCCTGGGGGAGCGTGTCTGTTAGTGACATTAAACAGAAACACTGCGCTGTGCAGGGCCGGGGGCTCATATTCCCTCACTGGGATTCCAAGATATCCCCTCACCTCCCAAAGACGTAACTCACAGGCTCTAAATGCGTGCCTATCGTGTCTTGACATCCGACCGGCTACGCGATACGGCATAAATAAGCCCCTACCCCATTCTGGCGGAGTCCGGTTGCTCTGACCTTTTTTCAAAGCGTTGGTCCCACTCCCATGCCACACCTTAATAGCCTACCGACCTAATTTAACTATGAAACGTTTATTCTTTCAGTTTATTATAGTGTGACATGATCTGAACTGGAGACGGGAGGTCGGCTTCCCCCATTGACCCAGGCTTTCATTTATCACTTATAGAGCGGAGGGGACATTGACCTGAGAGCTACTTTCAAAATGACCGGCTCAATAAGATCTACACATGTGATTATACATTGGCTGAAAACGAATTCTAAGGCCCCTAGAAAGTGGGAGCTTTGAAATAGCAGCGATGGCATTAGTGTACTACTGTTAGATAGTGTAACACACTGTGTGACACACTTAATATGAAAAGTAGAGGGGAGAAGGGTTATTTGTACTGACGCTTGACAAAGTATTTGTGGTTTGAGTTGACAGTTATAGCGTATATTCTAGGGGAGTGTCATGTGATCTACCTGCACAGCCTGTGCAATCTACTGGTAGACCACAATCTACCATTTGGACACCCCTATTTGAGTGAAGGTGTTGTATGCTGATCAATGAGGAGTATATTAATTTTTAATTAATGGAGCAACTATTTTTTTTTATTTCTGGTCCACTTTGACTACAGTGTGCATTTACTTTCTTTAAATATAATGTAATATATAATGTATTTACACCTGTCAGTACTTTTACAGAGATGTTTTGTAGTAGGCTACTATAAAACATCCAATGTGGCCAAGGCCTATACAGTACATTTTGGCACTTTGAAAATAGGCTACAATAAGCTCACAAAGCATTGTTTGTACATGTGCAATTTTGAAACATCTTTTTACATTTGCCTTTATGGCTGAGATGTTAATGTACTGTATATTTGCAATAATATAATAATTAAACCATACAAAATAACTATGGTGCAATACTTGAGTAAACATGACACTTAGATATTGCCCCATCTTCCACAAAGCTTAATGAATAGTACAAGAGTGATCCAATACCACACTGCCGGCGCTATCTACCCGGAAGCACATTTTTGGCTGTGGTGATGTCGTGATGATTTGGTTTGTTCTGCAATAATAGTGTGTGGTCTTTAGTCACAAAGAAAATCACGATACACCTGGACTTGTGCCGAGTCACACACACGCACGCATGCACACACACACACACACACACACACGCACGCACACACCCCCACGCACACACACGGTTTGGAAACCAGTGCCCTAGGTAATGTTTATCATTGTCAAATGTCATTCTTTCATAGCTTCCAGTTATAGTGTTGAAATACTCACTCCCTTATCTCGTATCAGATACTTCACTTCCTGTACTTGTGGGTTACGCTTCCAGCCGTTGTGTGTTGTTTATTTTCCCGTCCCACTCAACGTTATTATCCTTTCCTCCCTGTGGCAGTGGTAAGTAAGTGGCAATGCAATATGTCACTTTTTTAATGAATAAAATGTTATTTTGTCCAATCTGTATGGTAGAATACATTTTCTCTCCCTGCTCAACTGAGACATTTAAATCATGTTTATTGCGGGGAATGTCAGTTTTTCATCTAAATCCGGGTGATGGCTGCTTATATGGTTTATCATGAGCCTTCAGTAAGGGTTTGAGCCAGGCTCGATTTTCGTCACCGATAAACGCCTTATCCCGAAACTTCTTTGCTTTTTTTCAGGTGCCTGTTCTATGAATATTTCAAAATGATTTAATGTGGCCCTCCCACACACAAGGCAGGGCAAAGAAACTAAATATAAATTACATCTATAACGAACTCCCAGGCCTGTATGCTATAGGGTATACAATATATAGGCTATATACAGTATACAGTATATAAAATAATCTTCTCCATGTGATGTGGCCCCCTTACTGGTTGTGACACGCCGTAAGTCTGTCACTATTCAAAAATGTTCTTCAAAATAGTAAAAAAAAAAAAAAAAAAAAAAAAAAAAGGCATAGAAGTTTATGGATCAGGGGTTTAGTGTGTAACAAAAATGGAGCCCATTATAAGTGTCTTGCTCAGGAGGACAGCTCAACACACACAGACCTATTAGACCAGGAGGTGAACCAGCTAGGGCGGTGACGTTCGCATTATCAGATGACCTCTCTATACCTACTGTCAAAAAAGCAGTCTAGTGCGAGATCTACGAGTTTGCGTCACGATAAAGCACGTTCTCTTCCTTCAGGATTTCTGGGCTGTAACTTGTGACTGTTTTAACACCTGCCATGTACAAAGTGACTTATGGCGGCTCACAGTGTACAGGAAGGGATTAACGCATTGCACCGCTTCTGTTTCACTGCTGTCAACATCCATCATACAATATTTTCCACGCTTGGCTTTTCCAGCGACGTTGCATGTTGTGTATAGGGGTCATGACATGCTCGCACATTCATTCATTCTTAACCACTTAAGCCCTTCACTTGGTTGACCACTATGACCGGAGAGATCCCCCAGGGATCTATACCAGTGCACTTTCTGTTTTTGCTCTAAGTGGGGTCCAGGGACCCCATGAAGGGCCCCAGTGGAGGGGCAATGCAGCATGTTTATAGCTAATAGCTAATAGCTACAAGCACAAATATTACTTTGTGCTTGTATTTACTGTCTTCAGAAAATGTAAGAGGTTTAAAGGTATAGTGGTTTTACTTAATTCAAATATTATCCTTTTTGGATAATCCTCCCCACTACAGAGTTTCCTGGCCATGAGGAGTTCCTCCCTGTCCACAGTGAGCCCCTGGCGTAAAAAACACACACCCTAGTTTCAGTTTGGGCTTTGGGAGAAAAGCCTTCTCCCAAGCTGGATGAGGGATGAGAGGGGCCTACCAGGCCTCTTCCACTTCTGAGTGTGTGCATGTGCACATCTTGTTACTGGGGGGGGATCGCAGGGTTTTCCAAATCACCCAAATCACTGAACGCTCCTTTAAGATCACTAAAGACACATTTTTAGGTATCATTTGATGAGGATATCAAATAGATCCAGCTAGAGCAAGCTGAAGTGTCTGTGTGTGTGCATATGTCTGGACATGTGAGACTGAGCTTTAATAATCATTTACATACACAAGGGCATTATATCACACCAAGCAATCCTGATAAAAGTAACTCTCTCTACTCTGAAATAAGATTCGTGTTGAAACTTTCGACATTTTGAAAAGAACTACAATCTCATAGTCACAGCGTTTGTACGCCTGCTATTTGCTAGGGTAGTGTTATGATAGTGAATAAACAGGGTTTTGATATACTATATCGACTAGTTTGGCTGTGGACCCCCTGGAACCCCTCCTGGAAGCATCTGTCCCGTGGACATCACATGACTTCAATCAATCACAAACATTAAGAACATAAACACAATCTTACCACAGCTGACAGCTGTGACTGGATATAACCAGGAGGAGGACCCTCGTTGCACAAGAGCCCCTCACGTGAGTCTCTCATTTTAATACTACTAAGAGTCAAGATGACCGGACCTCTTTGTGGTCACAGCTTTTGAAACAAAAGGTCTCTTATTTTCAAGCTTTGCTTGTTAAAGAAAGAAGCCAACACCTTGACACCTTGATCGTGCTGTGATGATTTTACACACATGCTAAAAACAGATGATACGAGCACAAAGCCCAGTCCCAATGATAAGCAACATTGTGTGTCCATGTGGTCTAGTTTCTACTTTTGGGCTTGTTTTCGTAGCAATGTGGTAGGGCTGATTAATTGCCACGAAGGCCAGTGTGACTTTGTTCTCAGGACCAAGACTTAATGAGTTTCTTTAAGTGGGGCTGCTCAGGGTTAACTTCAGGGAGGAGGCGCCATGCAGCGCACAGAGACCTTCGCTCTCTCCAATTAGCCCCTCACAACACCAGGGACTCAGTTAATTACAGCTACGCTAATGAGAAATGTTCACGTGTGACAGGCGCTGTTGTAAGACAGCGTTTCCCAAACAGTCGGTCGGCAGTATAGGTATAAGTATTCCCTTTCATGCCCAACTCAATTTCCTTCTTTTAAACAAATATATTGTTTTCAAATAATTCAAAATATCAAGGGGAGCCTAGGACAGCCCCTGGGGAAACGAGTGGTTAATCTGTCATTCAAGGTTTTTTGTATATTTGTTTGTTTCGTCACTCTAGTGTACGACATATACAGGGATGAAATAACGTTTCCAACTCTTCCAGTGCCACAAGACAAAAGGTCAACAACAGAGCAGCAAGTAACGCTAGTGCACAGATGAAGGCAATAAAGTGCTGGCTGACTGAACAAGGTACTGTAGTTGTAAAGTGAAGGTGCTAACTGTAATAATCTAAAAAGTGTGGTCGTGACAAGTATTAGAAAAACTAAACAGAAAAACTACACAGAACTATGACATACTATACATACTACAACTATGGCATTACACTTATAACTATACAATTCTAACATATTACATACCACAACATTCTTCAACTAAACTAAGTATGAATTAAGACAACTACTATACTAACAGCTATACTATGAGACCTGCGACTGTGACAACCTAATATAGGTAAGACAACCTAATATAGGTGGGTTCCTTGTAGTCCTAATAGTATAGCAAAGTGACAGGCATTATTAATCTACACATAACTAACAGCACTGAGCAAAGTGAGAGGTATAGTTGCATGTGCAAGGGATAGCAGCAGTTTGCAGCTTCTATTTTGACTCCAGTTGAAGTTGTGACAACTGCGTGCCAGTCAAGTTCATATCCTACTACAAACAGTGAACTCGCTTCCTCATTAAGCAGACTCATTTTTTTTTTAATCTTTGACATGATACAGCTTTGTTCATGTTGCTATTCACCCCTTTCAACCGTCGTAATGCCAATTAATTCCTCCCCCACACACATTTATGTGTGTTGTATGCTGTGATATCCTGCTGGCTCACCTGCCGGTGAGGTGCCAGCACCTAGAGCCTCCATCCTATACTCAGCCTGCCAAACAGTCCCTGCAGACAGCCTGTGACAGGTGCCTGTAGGATTACATGCAGAAATAATTATCACCCTCCCCGGCTGGCTTCCCCCGACCGAACATGGGGGCCAATGTGTTCATATAGACGTAGCTAATCACTGCTGAGCTGTATTGCTGGCTGCGCCCCATAGGGCACCATTCTGTGGATCCGTCTATTGACGCTCTTCAAAGACACTTGCATATCCGTTCCCCCAGACTCTACGGCAATGCACATATAGCTACTTCATAATCGCACCACCAACCCAAACACATGAAACAGCTTGGCACAATTCACACTTCACAGTTATTGAGTTCGAAACAAATGGAATGGAGTTGTACTTGGCACGATGGCTGCATTCTTCAAACGCTGCCTGTAATAGCCAAGCAAAATGCTAAGCTAAATCTGGGAGCGTGATGCAGAACTCACCCCATGAGTGAGCGAGCCCAAAGCAAGACATTGAATTTCAGTTTAACATTTTAGCCAATCGAAACAGGGGGCTGGGTGGGTGGCGGAGGCACTGGAATTAAAAGTACTCCAACTTGGAAATACTCCAATATACCTCAGAAATGCACCTAAGCACAGTACTTGTGTACATAGTTATTTTTCCACCACTGTTCTTGACCTTATGAAAATGAATGAAGAACAGAATTTAAAAAACAGACATACAGTACACCATGTTGGATTAGAAACTAGCCCCACCCTGAGACCCTAAGGCAGGGCCTATAAAGCTGTGTCATGGCTGAAATGTAGTGTAGAAGTGTAGTAGCATAGGCGGATTATGAAATGAAGGGCCCCTGGGCCGCCACCAGCCAAAGGGCCCCCCTACACCGGAGGATTTTTCCGCCCAGTGCGGTGGCATGATGGTTTAGGACTTTTGGGGCTATTTTAGTGACGCAAAATTAGTAAACCCATTGTTGGTGCACCCAATGTGCACCATTATTATTCACTTTTACCCTTTTTTGGGTGGGCCCTGAGCTTGAGCCTCTTAGCGATCACACGTACACTCAAGCTCATGGGCCCCCCTAGCTCAGGGGCCCCTGGGCCTGGGCCCAACGTGCCCGTTGGATAATCCTTCCCTGTGTAGTAGGGATCCAAACGCGACTGCCTTGCTGTGAGAACGGCTGCTATCGGTTGCGTTGATTATAAATGCGTGGCAGCAAGAAACACTACTTATTCAGCCAGCTGATTGACACCTGATGACAGCTGTGGCCGTATGTCTCCCATGTCCTGCATGGACTAATCCCACGCTTCGTTTTCACTGGTTGACTGCTTGCCTTCATGCACCCCATGTGTGTCATTTGCCCTGTGCTATATATAGCCGCTTCTATTTTGATTGCTGTGGCAAGAATTGAACCCCCCCGCCGCTTTACACACAGTAACAGATCTCCAGCTATAGCTCTGGGTTTTCTTTGTGTTTCAAGACTTGAAACACAAATAATTAGAATTAACCTTCTAATTCTATCATGGTCATTAGTTGAATAGCTTCTGTGGGACACGGAGAGTCGGCGACGCGACAATGGCGCTGTGCTACGACGAGGCCTTGGAGTGGCTGAATGGTGACTCCACACAGAGCAGAGAACGTGTTGCCCCGGGAGTTCTTTCAACAGCAGCTAAGCTGACAGTGGTCGTGGGAGGCAGTCGTTTCTCAGTAAAGAAGAGTTTGCTAATACGGAACTGTGACTATTTCCGAGCTCTGTATCGGTCTGGAATGAAAGAGTGCGGGCAAGACGAAATCCATCTCAAATGTCTCTCCCCTCTGGGTTTCCTGATTGCCCTTGGAGTTTTAAGAGGGGCGAGACCCATGCTGGATGGCGATCAACTGGTGGAGGCCATTGAATGTGCAGCGTTTTTGCAGGTGTCACAACTTGGCAAACATCTCGTTGACCTTGTTGACTCCGACAACTGTTTACTCATGTATCACACCGCCGCAACGTTTGGCCTGATGGAACTCCATCACGCTGCTGCTCTATACATCAGAGACATGTACCTTGACCTCGAGGCCGAGGTCAAGACGCACTTGCCCCCGGAGCTGGTGTCTTACGTTGAGTCGTTAAGTCCCAGCAGCCTGGTGGCTGTCGGTAGGCACGCCAGCTGCGGCATTGACGAAACCATCCACGTCGGTTCCAGGACCGTGTGGCACCTGGACGAGGATCGGAACGAGTGGAAGGCGCTGACAGATTTGCCGCCAGAAGCCAGTACAGCGATGGCCGGAGTGACCGTTCTAGACAACAAGCTCTACGTCGTGGGAGGTGTTCAGGGAGGCGGCCAACAAGCGGCAGAATCGTGCTTTTGCTACAGCGTTGAAAGCGGCGAATGGAGCCAGATCGCCAGCCTGAGTCAATTGCGCTACAACTTTTCGCTGGTGGGACACCAAGGTCACCTTTACGCGATCGGCGGGGAGTATGGCGGACAGGTCATGTCGTCTGTGGAGGCATACGAGGTCAAGACAGGAAGGTGGACGTTCACGGCGCACTTGCCACGAGCCGCCGTGGGAGCGGCTTGGGCCAAAGCCATGGGCAGAATGTTTGTCTGCCTGTGGAAGCCGAAGGACACCACCGACATCTATGAGTACCTCCCGGGGCAGGACCGCTGGACGCTGCTCACCACTCTGATCAGGCAGCAGAGCTACGGCCAATGCATGGTCGGACACAGGGACAACCTGTACGTCATGCGCAACATGCGCAACGACTTCCTGAGGTGCATGATAGACTGCTACAGCCTGACCACGGGCCAGTGGGCGGCCCTGCCGGGACACTTTCCCAACAGCAAGGGCGCCCTGTTCACATCGGTGGTGAGAGGCGACTCTGTGTTCACGCTGAACAGGACCGCGACTCTGGAGTACGTGATCGAGGGGAAGGAGTGGAGGCCCACCAGGCGTCAGATGAAAGGCTTTCCCAGGAGTGGCTCGGTGGTGACGTTTTTGCTCCGACTGCCAAAGAACCACCACAGTCAGCAGCTCGCCACGCAGCGCAGCGGTTCTCAAACGATTTCACATCAAGGACCTGAACATTCACTCGGAGATTGTGGGAAGACTAAGCAGCAGGAGGGGTAATGAGAGATTCGTCTTCCACTCCGGGACAACCAATGGACATGCCGAGAGTTATAAAGATGCATAAATGAGGCACATGCTGTTCACTCAGCTTGTTCAATTCTTAGGGGCTTTATGGGCATGAGAAAACAACATGTCAAAAATACAATACAATAAAAATAGTTGAGAAATTGGGTATATAGGCCTATAGTATACTGTACATATATGAAGTATATATGAGGGGTAAAGCATATTGTAAACACAGTTGTCACAATGCAACATCTAAAACATTTTATAGTAGGGTGTAGATTATTTTTTATGTCTTTATTATTATTATCTTTTATTTTTCATTCATCCCCATGTCTGTGCTGAATCTGAGGTGTTATGCCCGTGGGTGCTAATCACTCTAATGTTCTGTAGTAGTAGTTTGATGCTCATTGGACATACAAGTTTTCCACCTGTCATCAGCCACTTTATGCAAGGTGACATTAAGAACAGGTTTTTAAGGTTTCACACTTCAGTTGAAGTACGTTATTATAACCTTAATCAAATTTGCATACAGAACTGACGTCTTGACCTTTTCAAGATGTCTCACCGACGTTTAGCTCGGGGGGATGGAGGAGTCAGAAGTTCCATGTGACATCTATAAAACCTATAAAGAATGTGTATCAAAGTACATGCAGCACGTTTACAGGATGGAAGTAGCTTCACACGTTTTACCGCGCCGTGCTTTAGGGGATTATTGTATGGGTTTGGTTAAGGTTAGGGTAAGGGTTTGGGTCGCCACACAAAACACTCCCGTCTACACATGGGCTTTTCCTCAGCAGCTGCTACTGGATTCCAGGCTCTTTGGGTCCCTTATAGTTTGCATTTTTTATAGGCTACTAGATTCGGATTCGGATGTTTGTCACGTTGATTGGCAGTTGTGCAGAACACTCGGGCCAAAACATGATTTATGATTCGGTCCCTATAGGGACATAACTTTAATGTTAACGCGAGTTTCGTGAGTGGGACTTTGTTTGGCATGGAGGCTCACTCACCTGAGCTGTCCATCAGCTGGAAAGGTTGGGAACCTTGTGTTGGTGAGAGTGATTCTTAGGAGTCACACCTGACCTGAGCTAGACTAATTGGACTAACACACCTGTTTTCCATTTAGCTAAATGATCACAGCATACATCAGCCATGCCACACACAGTGACCCAGGAGAGTCTCTGTCAGGGGACAGTGCGTTTCTGTTTGCTCTGGGCTTGGCTAGGCTTGCTTTCTATAGGCTTTATGCAGCGCCCAGCAGCCATAATGGAAATATGGGACGAAAGGGTCCATTTGGTCCCACTCTCTCAGAATTACAAATACAAACCACAACGAATATGGATGATGGGGTTCAAGTGGTTGTTGCTTAACACATATTAACAATAAACAACAACATCCTTTATCAGCCGTGATGAAGCTTTTTTCAGTTAATCTGAAAGCCAGTATTCCCCCAGCACAAAGACTTTTTTTTTATGAACGTAGTGGGCAGCGACAAGCTACAGCCTTTGGTTTCCTGTTGGCACACACACGCGTGGGCACACACGCACGCGCGCGCGCGCACACACACACACACACACACACACACACACACACACACACACACACACACACACACACACACACACACACACACACGAGCGTGCCGTGCACACACCGATAGGAGAGGGTGGATGGGTGCAGTGTGGAAGGAAACAAAGTATACTATATACAAATACTCAGTACTAGTATTAGGGTTTAATATTTTTCCTGAATTTGGCAAATTTTAATAACTGGGAATTTGACGACCATTTCCCGGCTACACCATTTAAAAAAATGTATTTCGTTGTTTAAAATGTATCCTTTGAACAAAATATCAACATAATAAGAATTATTACAATGAAATATTCACAATGTAGTTCTATAGGGCAGGTCTAGGCCTACCGATAGCCAGAAAAAGTGTGACTAAACAGAGTGCGTCTTTCCATTAAATTTATACTGGCAGGGTGCACTACACTGTATCTCACTGCATATAAAGTGTGATGTGACTATACACAGGTTTTGCTTGCTGACATGTTATGCAAGGAAATTAAGGGAATACATCCTTAAAAGTTAACTTTATTTACTTAGATAGTCTATATTCTCAGTCAGTGAGTCGGTCAGTCAGTGAGAGACACAGAGAGAGAGAGACACACACAGAGAGAGAGAGAGAATCAACCGAGCAGAGAGAGAGAGAGAGAGAGAGAGAGAGAGAGAGAGAGAGAAAGAGAGAGAATCAACCGAGCTGATGACAGGAGCGAGAAAAAAAATCTTTCCGGGATGACGGGTTCCATTTCCCGGATCCTGGGCTCCCAGTATTAAACCCTAAGAGTGCCCATGTATCAGCTTGATAGTGATACAGTTCTATTTCTGTGTGTCATCATCATCACTTCCAATGTAACTTGTAATCCAATCAAGTGTAGGCCTACAATGTGTTTTAATGAAAGCATGTATCACATACAATACCTTTATGCACAGTATAATTGAGTAAATCTACTTAACTACTGTCTGCCACTGCAGTTTGGCTGCAGAGCGAGTGTGGCAGGAGGGTGGGTGGGTGGATGACGGTGGAGACAGAGGGGGTTAGCGGCAGCAGAGTATTATGCCAGGCAGTGCTAGGCACTGTGGGCGGCTGGGAGCACGCCAGCCCAGCGCGCTTAGCCAAGCCAGCGATGCTAAATATGTCCATTCTGACCCAAAATAAATAGTGGCGGGGTCAGTGCAGGACACAGCTAGCGCACTCACGATGCACACGTCCCTCTTTAAAGAGCCCTCTTCTCCCTCCCTGATGCTTCTGGACGACACCAGAGAGACAGAGAGAGGAGGGAGGAGTCAAGTGGCGTGCAAAGCGGTCTGGCCAGAGGCTGCATGGGGCCAGAAATCACATCACTGGTGATGATGCTAATGATGATGATGATGATGTATATACTGGCCCACAAGGACAGGAGTTGAAGGAGGGATGGCTGCTGTTGCTGCTCCATTCATGCGGTTTGCTTTGATGGCCATTAGCCTTTATGAAATTTAGCCTACATAATATTTATTACTTGCATGAGCGGAGGCGGGTGCAAGTAAGGCGACCGGCGCACGGTGTCTGGTGTTTGGTGTTCAACGACGGTCAGTCCCTCGGGGTATTCTGATTGGCCGGTTAGGTGAGGACGTAATGAGACTTTTATAAGTAATGTCATGAGTATTAGTCCAGGTGTAGAACTATATTTACAGTACATTGTAATTGAAATTGAATAATAATAAATACATTTGCCCACCAAAGTTTGGTGGTCAGATGCGGAAGTGCTGACACATGTGACGTCATGGATGTCCATCCACTTGCATTATACAGGCTGCACTTCTATTATTCACCACTAGGGCTCCGCAGCTTCAACACAATGGAGAGCTTCACTGGGGGATAGTCCAGTTTATTCGCTGAGGGTGACCCCTGAAAGCGGTGGTTAGTAAAAAAAGATTGCAGGCAATCTTTCCACTCATTCTGCCAGTAAGATGTGCAGCGTCTGATTTGTTTTTTGTTTTTTGTTTGTTTGTTTTCTAAGTAAATGTCTAATATATTTGGCACCGTTTCACACACATCACAGTTTGTATTAGTACTAGCTTAGTTTGCTTATATTTTGTAAACAAATCAACCCTGGTGCGTTCTATATTTGTAGCATCCAATTCTGCTGCAAGTACCAGCATTGCAATTCTTCACTGTTGTTCAAAACGTTATTGTTATTATTAATTACTGTATTATTTTTATTTTTCTAAAATAATGAAAATACGGTTTGCAGTTCTACACAGTTCTAAATCACATGTTCCATGGTATTTTTTTATTTCATTTAAGTATATTTTCACCACACAGATAAGTCATGTTACTGTACCTACAGTAAATCCTTCTTTCTGCTGGGGGCTGCTCTGGTTGCCATTGTGCTCACATCCAAGCTGATGTAATCCAAACTATTTCCACATTGGCTAATGTCTTCAGCAGCATTCACACATGCGTGCGCACACGCACACGCACGCACACACACACACACACACACACACACACACACACACACACACACACACACACACACACACACACAGCAGCGTATGTATACAAATGCTCTATTGTTACCGTCCAACAAAGAGGAGTTTCCTCTTTCTGTTTATCTTTGCCCTCCAGTGTTTTTTTTTTTTTCTCGATTAGAATACTGTTCCTTTGCCAAGTTCAAATTAGGTTAAAGGTTTGTGTTCCAGGCATCCGGCCCATATACTCTACAGTCATCTGAGGTCAGAGTCATGGTGGCCAGAGAGCTGCCAGTAGCCATGCTGCCAGCCCAGTGTGACCGCTACACTGTGCAGATGGCCAGGGCAGGGGCGGATCTAGGCATGGGCATAGGGGGGCAATGCCCCCCTAAATACCCAGTCTGCCCCCCCAAACACCATGCCATGCAAAACAACCCAAGATATTTCAAATTAAACTGCTCATATTTAAAATGATTTGCAACACTCCTACTGCTACACTAACTACAGCTGTGTCACCACTAAACCAACAGCATTTCATCATTGAAAACAGAAAACTCTCTGAGTCAGACCTTTAGCTTTATGCATGCTGCGCGTCTGTTGCAACTTCAACAACAACTGATGTTATTTTTGATGCTTTACTTGACTAATAAAAGTCCTGTAACCGAAAATGGTATGGGTGCGACTTTGAAGCGCCACGGGCGTGAAGCCGCCCCCCATACCATTTTCTCTTTCCCCTCCAACATGTTCTCTTGCACCCCCAAATGGGACAATTACATCCGCCCCTGGGCCAGGGCCGTTTCAACCACCTTGAGACGGGGCGATGCTGGCTGGCTGCCGCCGCGCACCAAGCAACACTGCCTAATTCAGCATGACATCTTTGGGTGAGGGGCTGTCGCTATAGCCGGGGCTTATTATTATGGGATTGTAGCAGAAGGGTTACAGAGGTAATAGCCTCGGTACTACCCAGGCTTTCATTTTTGTTGCACACGATAAATGAAAGCCTGGCGAAAGGCGAAAGGGTTACCGCGACTGACGGACAGATTGGTGAACCAATCAGGCCTTGCGCCAATCTCATGTGCGACCCGCCCCTAGACCATGCAGAAAACAGAATGTCTTAGCTCAAAGGTAATAACATTTTTGGTGTCATATCAACGATCTCTTCTGGCCAAACAGTATATCCAAGATGCTAAATATTTAGTATTAATTTAATCAGACCTGCCCCCATCCTTCCTATACAAACAGAGTTGTAACAGCAAACATAACAATGTTACATTACAATGAAAACACCCGTCTTTGGTTCTGGTGACTGATATTGTCCTTCTAACATGCGAGAGATTACAGATGCGTACTGTATAGAAGCCCTACAAAGAGACGGGCGTCCACTCGTACGACATTATACCCTCTCTCTCCACCATGTGAAATTTATACGTTGCGTTGTAAGCTTGTCGATTCTCTAGTGGTTTTCAACCTTTTTGATACCAGGGTCCACTATTCATTCAGAATTTGAGCCACGGACCATCATTTGAGGACATTTTAGCAGTCAAAATGACCATTAATCTTCTACATTCTCTAGTTGTGTAGACTTCAGATGATGAATATTTTAACTCTTTGAGAGCGTAAACATTTTTACGCTCTCAAAGAGTTAACCTGGTTAACCAACTTCCCCTCATTTAGCTGGGGACCACCTGGAACCCTCTCAAGGACCACTGGTGGTCCCCAGACCAGTGCTTGAAAACCACTGCTCTACATGTTCAGGGAATGCATGCTTTATCCACAATAATAGAACACAAAAAGACACTAGCGTATTAAGCCCTGAGGCACCATATAGCTGTTCAGCACGTGGCTGGTCAAGGTCATGTGCTCTGAGGAATCCTGTGATAATAAAGCCCACATGATATAAGAACGGGACTGAGCAATAGTATGTCTCCAAGCATTCTTATAATTCATAAAAAAAACTAAAAGAGAACAGTACAATATAAAGGCTATAATAAATGCAGCCTGTGCCATCAATACATACATATAAGCACATACATCTGCTTCCTGTGGAGTCCCATTCTAAAGATAGAATACAATCAATGTTTTGTCTCTGTTGGCATGGCCAGAATTATACATACCGTGTGGGATAGAGGGAATGAAATGTTCTGCACGCACGCACGCACGCGCGTGCACACACACACACACACACACACACACACACACACACACACAGGAGACAGGAGAAGTGATAAAGGCAGGTTTTAATGTTTCATGTCCGCTTTTATTTCACCAAATACGGCTAAAAATACCTCAGGGTAAAATATAAATTTGGTATGAAAAGGCTTCAATGTCAGGTTGACACCTGAGCTGTCTTTGTGTGAGCGTGTGAGTCAGCGTGTGAGGAGTGTGCGGCCTTGTGGAGAATGAGACGTTTTTTTGTATTTTTCTTTTTTTGGTAAGTTTCTTGTAGTTAGACGCTGATCAAGGCTGGAGATTCGACTGGCGGGCAAGAAGGGAGATGGCAAAACAAACTGTCACAACGGATTAGTGTAAGAAGAGCCACATCACCACTTCCTGTGCGTTTTGTCATTAACCACTTGAACCCCCCCCCACCCCACCCCCATTGCCTGCCTGGGGGGGTCTTTCTGGGCGGGAGGGGGGGGGGGGGGGGGGCATTTGCCTAAGGCGAGAAAAACAGCCAAGGCATTCTCAGCTGCCCAGTGCTTCTCAACATTGCTAATTTAGGTGATTATTTTAACTATGAGAGTGTAAAAATGTTACACTCTCAAGGGTTACATCTGATTAACCAACTTTCCATCTGGTTGATCAACTTAGCTGGGGACCACGTGGAACCCTCTCAAGGACCACTGGTGGTCCCCGGACGACTAGTTGAAAACCATGGGTATAATCATCATCTCAGCAAAATACAAGATCACAGATCTGAGATTTGTTAACATTTACCGGGAGGGTGACCAGATGTCCCTTTTTTTGCGTGGGACAACGTCCCTCATTTGTAAGACTTTCAGATATCTCACAAATTGAGCCCTTGTGTGCTATTTTTCTGGATTCAAATATATATATATATATATATATATATATATATATATATATATATATATATATATATATATATAATATATATATATATATATATATATATATATATATATATATATATATATATATATATATATAATCCACCAACAAATGCATTATTCATCAAGGATGTGTTAATTTGAAAAAAGGGCTTTGTCACTCTCTTCATAATATTATGGTGAACGGCCGTGTGAAAATTCACAGCGATTGGTGCAGCCAGCAAAGAGTTACGCCGGTTTCATTCATTCATGGATATACAGTATACTTCAAATATATACAGCATAGGCTACTGTATATAAAATTAGGGGGTTCAAAGTCTTGACCAAGGACACTTTGACGCTAACTCTGGCTTTAAAATCCCATCTATGTTCGTATTCCAACACATGTTTCATGTTTTGTTACTTTTGTTGACACATTATTGAGGATGTTGGAGAGTTAATTTCCATCTTGAAAAGGCTGGGGAACCATTGTGTTAGGTCTTGCTAAGTAAAGCACCGTGTTAACTGACACACGCATGGCAGGGATGGAGGGGGGGGTGGCAATCATCCAGCGATGTCCCTGCGGCTGAAGGCCGAGGACCCTGACCCCGCGGTCACAAGACCCTCCTCACGTGCACACCACCAACTTTCCATGACACCACTAGACTTCAGTCAAGCCTGACCCTCTGGGTTGTGAACCTTGACTTTTAGGCTGAAGTCACTCTCGAAAAAGGCACATTCCATCACTTTTCTTTTTGTGTTTTTTAAAAGGATCCCTATGTGGTTTAAAATGTTATACTTGCCCTCTGTAACTGAAATAAACAGATCTTTCACTCATGTTCCTGTGGAAGGATGACAATATGTCCATGCGTGATCCATCTGTATGGAATGTATGAAATGCATATGCTAACGAAAAACATAATACTTTCTAAATTTAATGTGAGCACCAAATAAATATTGAATATTTTATGAATTTATTTATGATTATTTATGAAAGAAATATGATATTGAATATGTTTCAATGTCCATGTTTTAGTTATAGAAGGCAAGTACAGTGTTTTAAGGCATATTTGCCTAGCCAGGGATATTTAAGTAGCACTTATAATAATAATGGATTGCATTTTTATAGCGCTTTTCTATGCACAGCGTGTATACTCAAAGCGCTTACAATGGTCCATTCATTCATACATTGGGAAGTAGAGCGGCGAACAGTCAGCGCCAGCGTCCCCACTTCCCACATTCACACACCAGCAGTGGCAACCACTGGAGGCAAGGTGGGGTTCAGTGTCTTGCCCAAGGACACTTCGGACACTTCGACATGTAGACAGGAGGAGCCGGGAATCGAACCGCCGACCATTGGATCATTGGCCGACCTGCTCTACCTCCTGAGCCACAGCCGCCCCATAGCACTTATGTGCTACTTTAATTGTGCTATCGCAATCTTTTAATCTGCATTACAAATGTGATGTCAACATAGGAAAACACACGCAACAGGTTTAATTTATGGCAGAGATTGTCAGATAGTGGTGGCCACCTGCTTCAATGGGAAAGTCCTTCCTGTGGGTAATAAAAAAAACATAAAACGGATTTCCACTGCAGCTTCCTCAGAGGTGAGCGCACTGACCTTTAGAGGAGGATGGTCATGGCCTGCCAATCTGGAAGGAAACCTCTGTGTGTGTGTGTGTGTGTGTGTGTGTGTGTGTGTGTGTGTGTGTGTGTGTGTGTGTGTGTGTGTGTGTGTGTGTGTGTGTGTGTGTGTGTGTGTGTGTGTGTGTGTGTGTGTGTGTCCACATCTCTTTCATACCATATTAGGTGAGGTTCCTTAAACATCTGACCCCACCGTGATCTCCCCACCCAAAACACAATCCCAAAGACATGTCCTGTGTAGTGTTGCCAAGTCTGCTTATTAAGTGACAGCAAAAGTGTAGTTTCTTAAAATTTTATAAAAAGAATTCTACTAAAATATATTTCAAGATTTTGTTGTTAATACCGGATCTACAAGCTATGCTCTTGTTCATTTTGCAGGCTACAGGTATTTCTACATTTCTGATGCATATAGAGCTGATCAGTCCCATCCCTTTCATGGCGCAGCCTGTGGTTCAGAAATGAATTCCCCATTCATTTTGCTCATAGACTTTTCAAAAATGAAGACGATTACACCACGGACAACACCAACTCGGGTTGTGACAAATCATGATAGCAGTCACAGCACACTTAATATTTTGGGACAATGAAATAATTTGTAAGAGGAAAATCAAAACAAAAGTGTTCTATCACACCGACTTTTTTAATTGTATGTTATTGGTGTTTTGTCCAGAATGACTAAAATTACCAAAGGGAAATGCATAGGAAATACTTTGTTCAAACTAAATAAATAAATGAAACCAAAATGTACTGTCAAAATGAAACTGTAGTTCTGTATGGGCCTGTAACAACTCACATGACAAAGAAATGCCCCCCTGATGTGTAGCGTAAGTAACCTACATCAGGGGCGGATCCAGGCATGGGTATGGGGGGGCAATGCCCCCTAAATGCCCATTCTGCCCCACCAAACACGATAGCATGCAAAACAACCCAAGATATTTCAAATTAAAGTGCATATATTTAAAATGATTTGAAACATTACTATGCCCGCGTCACTTCACGCCACGGGCGATGAAGCCGCACCCATACCATTTTCTCCTACATTGGGAAATGTTACATCCGCCCCTGACCTACATTATAGTAGTAAGTGTGTTGTGCACATCAACGTGTGAGCTATATGTCGGCTGACATCTCCATAGCCTGTTGTTTACGTCCTTCATGTCTGATTGATCTTTGTACGCCTCAGTACCCTGCAGTACTCAGGGTGCTACTGCTGTGAACTTGACAGAAAAAGATTCAACCAGCTGGTCACACAAACACAACCAGCTGTGTTTGGGTGACCGCCTTACAGATTAGAGTGGTTGGTTATGACTAATGGCATAACAATAATTACCTGTCATAGCCTGTGTTGGGTTTTGGATTGACTGAGTCAGTTACCAGTACAAACACTAGTGCACAGTGTTTACAATTCAATTCAAAGGGCTTTATTGGCATGAGCTCAATACATTACAACAGAATAACAATATACATCTGAATCAGAAATGTAGATCAGAGTCGGAATAATCAATGAATCAATTTAATTATAATTATTGTTTAGGGTGGTTGTGCTGCATGTGCCATTCATCTCCTGTCACAGCAGCTCATAAATCTTGCTGCTATGTTTGCCCATTGTTGTACACTTCGACCCATATACAGTACTGTAGGTATGGGAGTTGTTTTTGTCATCAGTCATGTCATCAGCCAAACTCTCTTTGGCTGGTTGTGATCTCAAAATACTGTATGAAGATCGCGGCACTGACGAATACCAGAAAAGTCGGCCCAAATAAAACCCGGACCAGCCGAAATGTTGTGACATTGAGGAGTCAGAAAACTGAGTGCTCGGAATGACTGTATTCAGCTTGAAAGAGGGACAAACTAGAGTTTGAAATACATTGTTTTCAACGATGGCGGTACAAATAACAGTGACAACTAAAGTCTCTCTAGGCTGTAGGCCTACTAGTAGTATACTAATACAAAACATTCTAAAATAAAGTGATGTACGTATAATCATCAAAGCTGGGTTGTTAGTGTGTATGCTGTAGTGAATTACATAAAATAAAGGGATTTATGAACATCAGGCTGTTGCATGATGTTTTTGCTATATCCTATTATTACAAAAATGAAGATAATGAAGTCTATGTAGAAGAGCCGCCATTGGAATGATCCCATTTAGTGATGGGAGTTGTAGACAAGTACACAGGGCCGACTTTTTTGGGGTTTCCAGTTACCTCATCTAACCCCTCGATTTCCATTCACAGAGAAGACTGGATTATCCCCTACATCTGTGTAGTGGAGCCGGCCAGCAACTCTACATCTGACCCTCAACCCCTTAGATCTCCATATATGGGGCTGAGCTGGTTTTGATCCCATGCAGGCTAAATTCCTGCAGGTCGAATGGACACCAAAATCCAGACAAAACAAAAAAGCTGCTTATATGGCTCTGCGCTGTACCACCATGGGTCATTGCATGGGGGAAATCCCAGTAAATATTTACAGTAAATCTCAGTAAATATTTATTGTACAGCAACACAGTATCTGGACCAGCAAGGACATGTAAGTAGGAACACTATTTGCACCCCTTTGATTATAATAGAGATGACCTTGTTGAGGAGAGAGGCATTGGCCTGTAATTCCTCATGTGTAACTGAAACGGTACGGGTTTTCAACAAGTGGTCCAGGGACCACCAGTGGTCCTTGAGACGATTCCAGGTGGCCCCCATGCAGCTAAATGATGGACAGTTGGAAACCAAATGGACCCTTATGGGTCCATTTGGTTTCATTTTAACGCTCTCAAGAGTTAAAATATAATATTTAAACATTTGAATGAGTCTACACGGTTAGAAAATGTAGAAAATGTATTTTGACCAACATTTTGCCTGTTATTTCTCATAAATTGGAGACAAAAAATTGAAAATCCTCATATTGTGGTCCGTAGCTAAAATGCTGAATAAATAGTGGGCCCTGGCATGAATAAGGTTGAAAACCAGTGACATAGATTGTTGATGAATCTCCATATTCTAACTTTACGTGTTTTTTTCCCCATAATTGTAAATCATACAGCATCACACGACAGTGTGTATCAAGGTTCCTGTATTGGTTGCACATCCCCAGAATGAACAATCAAGACCAACAGACCTACAAGCTCATATAGCAAGAAGGCGTGGAGACACTCCCTGCATGCGAGTTTGTACACAACCACTATTTTGATTAAGGTTAAATCTAAAATGTCACAGATGTTTTCCATTTCCAACATTATTTTGAGAGGGGGTCCTGCGGCCAAATACAGATCATTTTGGGAGTCCTTGAGATGAAAGATTGTGAGAACCATATAGCTGTTCTAGACAGCTTGGCTTTTGGCCACTACAGAGCTCAGCTATGATGCAGACTCTATCAGTGAGTGTTACCTGGACAACCATCATAACACTGCACACATTTTGACTGAAACCTCATCTCCCTTTTTTCCATTGTGGGGGGGAATTGGGCAATGCCCCCCTAAATGCCCAGTCTGCCCCACCAAACACGATGGAATGCAAAACAACCCAAGATATTTCAAATTAAACTGTGTATATTTAAAAACACTGAAAACAGAAAACTCTGAGTCAGACCTTTAGCTTTATGCATGCTGCGTGTGTGATGCAACTTCAGCAACAGTCGATGTTATTTTGTTTAATTTTAGATGTTCAGATGTTTAAATTATTTATATGAATTATTTAATTTTCAAGAATTAACCCTATTACACCCAACGACGTACTTGACATGTATTGTACATAGTAGTTCCCTGCCAGCGGTTTTCACATTTTTTTATTTATGAAATTATTCCCATTCAAATAGTGTTTGTATTTATTGGTCCTCCAAGATGCTGTCTATAATGGGCTACATGACTATCACCACTATCAGTAGGTGATGGTATTTTCTCTACTTCCGGGTCATATTTTTTCCGGAAAATTTTGGCTCAATCATAACAAGGGGGTTGGTTTGAACACTACGTGGACGATCATTATCATAAAAAACTCAAATCAGGCCATTATGTCACAACGATTTCTGGATTATGATCAGTGTTGGACATACAGACCACGCGCGTGCATGTAGGAGCGTGCAGCAGGCCATTTTGATCATTTCTGAGTGAGTATAACCTAGTAGACAATTGTGCAAAAAAGGTGATCACCTAAAACTATGTTTTATTGTAAACAAATCAAATTATACGTCAGAGGTACGTCACTAAGGCTATTGGCTTGCTCGCCAGCGGATCGATAAATCAATAGGGAGGGAAACGGTTAAGTAGAAAATGTCAAAGGATTGTTATTTTGACCAATGTTTTGTCAGTTATCTCTCCTAAATTGTAGACAAAAACTTTAAAATCCTTGCTTTTGGGTCAGAGAGACTAAACTCAACATCAATCGTCCGTGGCTAAAATGCTGAATAAAGTGGGCCCTGGTATATGAAAAAAGGTTGAAAACCCCTGACGTAACACATATACGGACTCGGCTAGGTGGTGCTTTTGTGGAAAGGGGGAGATTGTCACCGATTGCCCGCCAGCCGGCTGGCTTGGGCCAGAGTATTTTCTTTTTTTAATCCCTCGCAGGCCGTCCGTCTGTAAGGCCCTGAGGGAGCCATGAGAGAGGCTCTTTGACAGCAGCGTCTGCCGCAAGAACTTTGGGGAAAGGCGATCTGCGTTCAAAAGCTCACTCCGATCGAGGCAGCCCCCGGGGAAAGACAGCGGCTCTTTTAGTCCTATAGCGTCGCCGTTGTGACAGTCGCTCCCCCTCTCCACCAGCGCCGTCCAAAACGCCGCCTAGACAAGACCCAAAACAAAACAAAACAAAAATGGTCCACCGCGCTGACGCCGTTCTTAAATGCTACATTTGTTTAACCAAGTGGGGGCCCGAAATTTTCTATTACCTCAGGTCCACTATAAATAGGGCCCGTTCTATTCCTATGAAAAGAAAGTCCCATTTAAAGGGCAAAAAAAAGTTGAGAAAGTGAACACTTTGTACATTGTTGACAAGGGAGGCGATTGTGGAACAACACATGTCCTTGTGTTATGGAGGGAGGTGGTGGGGGGGGCTGGACTCAAGACTGGGGAGTGGATGGGGTCTCTTGATGGATGAGGGTCTTATTTCTTGCAGCCCCGCCAGGACCTGTTGAAGCCCCAGAATCGCCTCTTGTTCGTTCGGAGGTGCTCGCTAGACATGCTGGCTCCACACGGCCCGGTGGCTTTGCATGCAGCCAGAGAGCACCACGGCACCACGTCCTCAGTTGGGGGATTTGCTCCTTAAAAACACACACACACACACCGTGTGAAAACGGGCCCAGGCTGGAAGACGAAGAAGAAGAAGAAAAAAGAAGCGGCAGTGTGTGTGTATGTGTGTGTGTGTCGGGGGTAGGGGGGGGGGGCTCTGAGGTCATAGCTACCAGTCTACCTCACTGGAGTCTTTGTTTTGGTTTTGAGGCTGGAAAGTCTGAGGCATTTCTGGAACGTGCAAGACGTGTATACCTCACACTCCTCACAGCCCTGCTTCTCTAGCTCCCTACACACACACACACACACACACACACACACACACACACACACACACACACACACACACACACACACACACACACACACACACACACACACACACACGCACACACGCACACACGCACAGTCTCCGTCTCTGTCTCTCTGTTTCCCTCGCTCTCTTTCAGTCTCGCTGTCTCCCTCCCTCCCTCCCTCCCTCCCTCCCTCCCTCTCTCTCTCCACCGCCCTCTCATCTCCGTCCGTCTCCCCATCTGGTAGGGTGACCAGATCCAAACTGTTCATTTGAGGGACAGAAGTATTGCATGTGTGGGACGATTTGGGAAAGAAATGTGTTGGCAACAGAGTTAGCACATTGTTAAAGAGGGGGTGCCGTGATTTTTGTATTTTTTTTCCCAATTTTGTACATGTTTAAGAGGTGACGGTACTTCATTAGAACCCTTGGTCTATTTTTCATGAGCAATGATGTCTTCCCTTTGTATTTAGGGCTTCTTCCTGGAGGCTAAAACCTTTCCAGTCAAATGTGCCAATGGCAAAGGCTGTAATGTAGTGACATCACATCATCAGCTCCTCCCCTAACTCCTCCTCCTTTACCATACAACCACAGCTGTGGGTGTGGCTTCAGTTCAGGTGGATCTCCACCCATCACCACCCACCAGGCAAACCAGGCATACTTAATGAGCTGATGGGGAGTCCACATAAAAACAACATTTTAACAAATACTGTACACCTTTTTGAGAAAATTCTTTCTCTTCACATAACAATAATACCCGATGATCATGATTTAAGTTGGAAAAAAATCATGGCACTCCATCTTTAAGATCTTGGCTATCATATTCAAAAATAATAATTCAGGAAATCATTTCTAAAATAGCGAAACTAGCTGATCTACAAGCTCGAAACTGTGACACGTTTAGAGGAGGTTGTAGATCAACTATTTTCGATGCAACAGTGCATGCAATATGTGGCCCTCGTGTGGAACTATAGTGGCACGAGAAGAATACTGCATGGCTTATTTCAATGGACTTAATACACACATCTCAACAGAAAGCCAAATATCAGGGCATTTGAACACTGAACTGTGTCAGTCACAATGTGGGGCAGGGGATCGATTTGTGGGGCACCTGAAAAGTGGAAATGAGGTGCGTGATGTCCCAGGCAGAGGGACATGTGGTCACCCTACCATCTGGGGGGGAGTGGATGGGGAAGGGGAGGTAGTGAGAGGAAAAAAACTCTCCCAGCTGATTGTGAGGAGGCCCCAGTGTTTAGTGAGACAGAAGGACCTTTCTCTGTGGAGAAGAAAGCTCAGTTTCCGGCCTGAGGTCATTGTGCTGCATGCGGGTGCTGCAGCTCCGGTGGTGGTGGTGGGTCTGCAGGGGCGGATCTAGGCATGGGCATGGAGGGGGGGGGCAATGCCCCCCTAAATACCCAGTCTGCCCCCCAAACACGATGCAAAACAACCCAAGATATTTCAAATTAAAGTGCTTATATTTAAAATGATTTGAAACACTACTAGTGCTACTAACTAACTACAGCTGTGTCCCCACTAAACCAACACCATTCCATCATTGAAAACAGAAAACTCTGAGTCAGACCTTTAGCTTTATGCATGCTGCGTGTCTGTTGCAACTTCAACAACAACTGATGTTATTATTGATGCTTTACTTGACTAATATAAGTCCTGTAACTGAAAATGGTATGGGGGCGGCTTCATCGCTTCGCGCCACGGGCGATGAAGCCGCCCCCATACCATTTTCTCCTGCCCCTCCAACGTGTTCTCTTGCCCCCCCCCCCCCCCCCCCCCCTAAACGGGACATGTTACATCCGCCCCTGTGGGTCTGTTGGGTCTGTTGAATGGTGTTGAATGTGTGAGGTATGAGAGGCTGAGCCTCCCCGCGTGCAAAAGCCACTTTTGGGCCCCACAACCAATACTGCAGTTTCTATTAGCTTGGATTCAGTCCAGGTGAAAAAGGCGAGTTTAAAATAGCAGTCTGTAGCTATGTCTATATCAGTGGTTTTCAACCTTTTCATACCGGGCCTACCAAAGCAAGGATTCTCAATTTTTTGTCCACAATTTAGGATGGATAACTGGCAAAACATTGGTCAAATAACAATTCTTCAACATTCTTACATACATTTGCATGTGCGCTGACATTGCATTACAGTACTGTTACTGTCTGCTAGAATGACCAAGTATGTATTGTATATGTGTACTGTATATGAGTGTGTATGAATTAACTATTAGCAAATTAATAGAGGGTCCTGGGGGAGACATAAATACAAGTATAACCTCCTCTCTTTTATGTCCTTGAATAGCTGTGCAGGACTAAAAAAGTAAAAAATGTTAACAGCGCAAGTAGTTTCAAGAGAAACACTTCTGTGGTCCATCGAGGCCCTACAGGTCACAGAAGTTTTTCTCTTACTACTTCATCTTCTAGTACGGTCCTATAGGGGAAATGACGTCAGAACTGCAGTACTCTTCTACTACTGTATAGTCTCTGCATGGTCTTAAAATGGATGAAGTGGTGTGGTTTAATATACTAGGATATAGAAAATGTGTCTAGGTATCAAAATTGTGTGTAAGTCGGCTACTGTAACTCGAGTTAAACGTGGGGAGTGGTTGAATTACTGTAAGTATGTGTGTGTGTGTGTGTGTGTGTGTGTGTGTGTGTGTATGTGTGTGTGTTGTGTGTGTGTGTGTGTGTGTGTGTGTGTGTGTGTGTGTGTGTGTGTGTGTGTGTGTGTGTGTGTAGGGGCTATGGGGGGGTACTGAGTTCATCGGCGCAGCCTGGTGCGGTCCGAGTGGCACCACACAGCTGCATTCTTAAGAAAGGGAAAAGACGCAAGAGAATGAGCAAGTGCAAGTGTGTGTGTGTGTGTGTGTGTGTGTGTGTGTGTGTGTTGTGTGTGTGTGTGTGTGTGTGGTGTGTGTGTGTGTGTGTGTGTGTGTGTGCGTGCGTGCGTGCTTGCGTACGTGCGTGCATGCATGCGTGAGAGAGAGAGACAGGGAAAGAAAACACTTGTGCACTGTCTCTGCTTCTTTCTTTCTCTGGGGATAAAGAATGAGGCACAGTTGAATAAACCTAAGGGATGGCACTATATATTATAGCTTTAGCTGTCTTGTCTTTTTTTTTGTTACACGGTAGCCAGAACAGTTTTTGTCTTCGGGGACTTTTAGTGTCAAAACCTACCCGACTAGACAGGAGACAGAGACAAGCTGGTCGTCACCACGCAAAGGAGGAGAGGCTTAAATTCAGATGTAATAACATACAATTCTCCATTGTGTTGCTGTTTAGTCATCTAATTGAGGATTGATGAGGATTGTCATAGACGTTTCTCTGGCCTCAAGTCTTTGAACTCAGCTTGCAAACCATGCCAAGACTCCATCATGTGTGCAGTGTTGTAGTGGGACTTTTAGAAGTGTGGGGACGCCTCTTAAAGGGGAATTCCACCCACTCTCAGAAAAAAGGGTCCTAAAAGGAAACTTATTAACATGGTGAAACACATCTTGATGATGTCATCAAGAATGTACTTCACCATGCTAATGATTTTTTTTTCAGACCTCCATTTCTAGGAAACACAGAATGGGGAAACTTTTTATCATGTCCACATAACATCTCTAAGGGTATATTAATGACATAGTAAATTATTGAAAATGAGTGGAATTCCCCTTTAAGACACGTGCATGCACACTTGCATTAGCCTGCGCATCTGCGTTCACCTGGGCAACACACAGACACGCTATTAAAACAAGTATTTTATATTTTGTACAAGTAGAGGTCAAGAGACCTCACCCAACAACCCCCAGCATCTCGTCTTGCAGCAATGCGACGAGTACGATGGTACGGCCACGTCATCCGCCTGCCGGAGGAACACCCGACGAGCATCATCCTGGACTCCAATCCCCAGCCAGCCGGCTGGAGACGTCCTAGAGGTGCCCCCCGTACCCGCTGGCTGGATGTAATATCCCAGGACCTTAAAGCCTGTGGTGTGACGCTGGCACAAGCTCAACATATTGCCCACGACAGACCCAGATGGAGAGACCTGGTGGCTATGGTTGGCTCTACGTGCCCTGATGTGCAAGAGGACTAAGTAAGTAAGTAAGTAATATTGAGAAAGATTTGTTTATGCTTAATTGTATCCATAAAAGTAAATGACAAGACAAAAAACCCAAAATATAAACCCAAAAATATTTTAGATGTGAGAAGTGGGGGGATGCCGTCCCCCCGTGTCCCCCCTCCACTACACCCGTGCATGTGTGTAGCACATCATGTTGATATTGTTCCGTCCTGACGGGGTTCAGATTTGGCTCCTGAGGGCTGAGCAAATGTCATGATATAATGACGGTTCTGTTCCATTCTGGTCAAAGCAGAGTCACGGTGCTGAGGTTTTGCATGCTGGCTCATTGGAAACACATTGCTATACACCAGTGTGTCTCAATGTGTGGTCCTCACATCGCACCTGATGGTCCCTAAAGGGCTTTTTGGCTTGTGCCGTAAAGGCAGTATAGGCAGAAACCTCATATCTGCAGGTTTTAACTGTTTTACCCCCCCCCCCCCCCCCCCCCCCCCCCCCCCCCCCCCCCCCCCCCCCCCCCCCCCCCCCCCCCCCCCCCCCCCCCCTGCCCTGCTTCATTACACAAGCGTGTTGCACAATACTAGTGAACCTCAGAGCAGATCTAGGAGACTGTACGTGTTCTGGGAGAGAGGGAAGACGTTTTCCGATCCGAAAGTAACAGTGCAGATCAATGGGCTGTACCTAGGAACAGACTATAGCCTGGCCTATTTGGACGGCATATGAGCTGATCTGATTTGATCTCACACCAACGTGTCGTCATCCCATCACATCATTTGCAGCGACGCCCACCCCGAAAGTTTGCCTCCCACTTCTAGGCCAGTGTGGCTAAGACTTTCTGTTTTTACGCAACGCGGACATAAATTGAATACTGTATAGGACCCTTAAGGAATCAAGTCTGTGTTATCCTTTTGTCCTTTTGTCAGATTTCACCACAACGTGTCGAAAAGGCAATACGTGAGATTGGGTTTGTGAGGGTTTAGAGTGGCTATTTTTAGTGAAAGAGATCAAACGTTGAGGAAAACAACATGATCAAAGTACAGACGGTTAAATCACGTCCACTTCTGTAAGACTAGACGCTTTTAACTGCTTTCCATTGTTGTCTGTTGAGGTTTCTCATTTCACTAGCTGTCTCCGGTATGTTCTCTGTCCTGTGATCATGATCATGCCCATTCCTCGCCGCTCTGCTAAAGGGACGTCATCCTCCTTTTATGATAATAAAATAAATAAATGACGCGCTGCTTCGCCCATAAACACTGAACATAGGGATTAGTGGCGTCCGCAGTGGTCTGTGTCCTGACTCCTGTCCAGGGGCGGATGTAACATCTCCCACGGGCGATGAAGCGACCCCCATAACATTTTAGGTTATATTCTTGAAAATAAAGTAAATCAGATGTTTAAGTGTAATTTAAACATCTGAACATCTAAAATTAAACCAAATGGACCCTTACGGGTAACTTGTAACTCACTACAGTCAGGCAAAAACCTCAAATGTATTATTTCAGGATTTAAAGTCAAATATAAAAACAAGTCATGGAATATAGAATATAATATAACTGCTAGTATAATATATAGAATATATAGTATAATGTGTTAATTTATGCAAAAAAGTTTGAATATGGACTTGAAGTTTCTGCTAGAAAATATATTCATTGCAGCACTGAGAACATTTGGCTATACTTCAACTAATCTTTGCTCTGCGACATACAATAATGATGATGTTTTTTTTTCTGTTCTGAGCGCCCACCAGGCCCTCATGCTACTGACCTCCAGTGAATGGAGCTAAGTGTGTTGAAAGTGGCGGAAACTGCAGACACCCCCACTCCCCCGTCCCACCACACACACACACACACACACACACACACACACACACACACACACACACACACACACACACACACACACACACACACACACACACACACACACACACACACACACACACACACACACGCTCACTTCACGTGTGCAGCACGCGGCCGACCCCTGCTAACTCGGCTGTGACCTCTGGCACACTTCTAGGCCACATGTCAAAATAAGCCCGAGAGATGTCACAAGCTCTCGTCGAACCAGCTTTTTGACTGTCCACAAACACACACGTATATGTGTTGTGTACTCTCACGCCGAGGAGATCACATGGCGCCTGCCAAAAAAACAACAAGCAAGGCCCCAGGCATCGTGTTTGTTTGCACGAATAACGAATACAAACATTATAGACATAGGTCTTTAAGTCGTTGCTGTCGGCTGGAGTCCTTGCAAGTCCAAAACATTTCCCTTTTAAAAAAAAAAAATAAGAGCTGAGGCCCATTCTACAAATGACTTTTAAATCAGCAGTTCTTTCAAGAGAATAGACATGTACTGTACATGCTCACAGTACGTGTGAGCTTGTACATGTGCTATTTTTTTTAAAAAATTATATATCCCGTGATTTTGTAACCCATTTTTTTCACTGTCAATTCCTAATGTGATCCTGGGCCTTACTCACCCTCAGCCAACCTGCATGGAGAGGCAGCGGACTGGCCTCATGCTTCCTCCAATGCATGAGGAGTCCAAGCCTTCTGCCTTCCCTGGTTGGACGTAGCGTGTGGAAGGAATACGTTATTCCAACCAGTTCCAGTCCCCTCCATCAGGCGTGCTGGCTGGCCAGTGGGAGACAGTTTAGAGCCCAGGATTACTGCATGTTTTACCCTAGGGGTAAAGGGGAGAACATGCAGACTCCACACAGAAAGGCCCTTTCGCCAACTCCACCTCAGGTATTGGCACTGATGGCACACCGCCAGCACCCACAGCAGCGTCGCTAGTGGGGAATTGAACCAGGACCTCCTAGCTGTGAGGCGACAGCACTAACCACTGTTCCACCGTGCCCCTTATATGTGCTATTTTTGAATAGCCGATGCACTTTATGGCTGCTGAAGGCCTGAATGAAGCCAGTGTGGGCCAGTGTGGGTGAAGCCAGTGTGTGGGATCCAATGTTAAAGCTGCTTTTCCTAATTTCTTGTAGACCAGCAATTTTCTACAGTGTTCTAAAACACTGTTTCTAAAAAATGTTGTAAAATGACAGAGGCTTTCCTATTCGGGTTTTATTGGGTTATAGTCAAAGTAGCTGAAAAGGTGTGAGAACCACTAAGACAATTATGTTTGACTGATGGATTGAATATACGGGACCACAATGGAAACCCAGGGCTGATATGATATCCTTTTACAAAAGTAGCATTATTGTATAACTTTACCTCTCCTACTTTGCAAAGTCAATCAATCAATCAATCAATCAATCAATCAATCAATCAATCAACTCAACTGCCTGGTGGCTTATTTTGGGCCTTGGTCTTTGACCACAAACACATGTACGTGTGTGTGTGTGTGTGTGTGTGTGTGCGTGCGTGCGTGCGCGTGTGTGTGTGTGTGTGTGTGTGTGTGTGTGTGTGTGTGTGTGTGTGTGTGTGTGTGTGTGTGTGTGTGTGTGCGTGTGCACAGGGTAGGTGCACTATTCTGGCACATTCCAAGCGAGGTTGGGTGGATTTGGCTAAACGTGCAACAATTGGCTGCTAATCCACACGGTTTGCATGACAGTACAGCCGACCCGCCGTGACCCTGTCAACCAACCTACATGGATCAGGAGAACAACAATGCCCTGCATAGTTCAATGGAATTCATGGTCACAGGAATGTCGACTTGTTGCACCCCCCCACACACACAGTCACACATACAGTCACACACAAAATTCAATTCAATTCAAGAGTTTTATTGGTATTGCCAAAACAAAATGTGGAACAATGCAATCAAAACAAAATGTACTTACAATTGAAAGTCAAAATGTCCAATGGATCATTTTATATGACAGGACTACAATGATTACTAGACTTTAGAGTGGTTGTGTTCCATTTGATCCAGAGATGAATAGATTTGATCCAATCTATTCATCTTTTAGGAATGAATAGCGTGCACACTTTAATAAATCTATACATGAAAACAAAAAAAATGCCAATGTGAGCTTGTAGTAGTAACTGCGTTGAAACATCAATTTTTAATTTTGAGAATTAAAGTATATCAAAATGAAAATGGTGACATTGTCTGTGTATCGTTCTGCAATGCAAATTAATTGCTATTGAATAATTTTCTTTGTAAGATAGTCGATTGCATTATTACAACATCAAATTTAATTGTTTAAAAAAACGTTTAAAAAAAGAAAATGAGTTGTTTAACTACTTAGTTTAAGACAATGTCAATTTTTAAATCAGTGAAATCATTGAATCGTATCAGATCGTATCACCAGAATGAACATGTATCATATCGTCCACCGGCCATCTCTCTTTTAATGTATCGTTACACCTCTAGACCCCTTGTCCCAGTTGTATTTGCCATTTCTTTTATTTTTTTTTATTGTTCAAATAGCACATATGGGAGCTTATAGATACACAATTTGAACTATTTTCAAAGCTTTTTCAAAAATAATAATAACAAAAAGTCGAATGAGATATCATGGTTCAGGTTTGCCCCATGCAGAATGTGTTGAGCTGTCCTGATCATAACTCATGACCTCTATATTCACATGATGTCTGTAATTGTCTGCCTGTGTGTCCCTGTATGCCAGTGTGTGGAGGTCACTGAGGCTCCCTGTCTGTCTGCTCTGCACAGCACTGCCTGCTGCTTCCAGAGCAGGCTGGAAGGAAGCTGCTAGTACTGTGGGTCAAGAGGCAGTGGGCGAGAGAACATTCTGATGAAACACCACACGTCTGTCTGTGTGTGTGTCAGGGGCGGAACTAGGCATGGGCATGGGGGGGCAATGCCCCCCTAAATGCCCAGTCTGCCCCACCAAACATGATGGCATGCAATAATAACCCAAGATATTTCAAATTGAAGTGCTTATATTTAAAATGATTTGAAACACTACTACTGCTACTAACTACAGCTGTGACACCACTAAACCAACAGCATTTCATCATTGAAAACAGAAAACTCTCTGAGTCAGACCTTTAGCTTTATGCATGCTGCGTGTCTGTTGCAACTTCAACAACTGATGTTATTATTGATGCTTTACTTGACTAATAAAAGTCCTGTAACTGAAAATGGTATGGGTGCGGGTTCATCGCCCGTGTCGCTTCGCCACGGGCGATGAAGCCGCCACCATACCATTTTCTCCTGCCCCCCAATTGGGAAATATTACATCCGCCCCTGGTATGTGTGCGTGTGTGCGTTCGTGTGTGTGTGTGTGGTGTTTAATCAGAACGTTCTGTCGCCCACTCACACACACTTCATTGAAACCTATTTTAATTGTATGTACCTTAAAGGAGAATTCCACACCAAAACACATTGGTCATCAATCTACCTTGATTCCTGTGACATGATACATAATGCCCTTGATTTAGTCACAGATGGCCCATTTTCTACATTTCACCATGAGGTCCCCCTCCCTCCAATGCAGTTTGCATGGCCGCAGGTTGTCTTTATTGTAAAAATTAAAATATTTTAGTAGTTCCAAACTTTTTTTCGCCCATCACATCAAAGCAAACACTATAAGATAATTGGACCACTATATGATTTTTAAAAACTCAGCCGGCACCTGTGTGACAGTTTCAACCAACCAAGGGAGGGGAGGGGAGGAGGGAGAATAGATTACCTCTGGGATGACTGCCCCAGAGTGACGTAAAATTCAAGCGTGAGTATCAGTATACTATTAAAATATGATGTGTGGAAAAAAAAGGTTTGGAGTTACAAAAATACCCACATGTAAACTGCATTGGAGGGGGGCGTCATGGTGAAATGTAGAAAAGGGGACATCTGTGAAAAAAATCAAGGACATTATGTATCATGTCACATGAATCAAGGTAGATTGATGCCCAACGTGTTTTGGTGTGGAATTCTCCTTTAATGGGGAATCAATATTTTACCTTGTCATTAATATAAACACATACCGTGTGTTCTAGAAATGGAGGCCTAAAACCAAATGGACCAAATGGAGGGTTCATTTGGTTCCGTTTATACGCTCTCAGAAAATCTTGAAAATGGGTACAATTGCCCTTTAAATGCCCTGCTTCATCATACTGCAAATGGTAGGGTGCAGGTACTACAAATGGGCCCCAAAATAATTGGCATATCACTGCATGAGCGCCCCGAGAGCATGCACGCTGGTTTGCTTTGTGCACGCGGACAGGGCAGTTTGTATTTAAGTTGTTTTCTGGATGAACCACCGGTCCTCCTCACATCATACTACCTCTCAAAACATAACGGATGTATTATATGACAGATAATAAGCTCACTACAAATCCACAAGCTTGTTTTTTGATGCTGTTTAGTTTTCTTCTTTTGCTCGTTCTCGACGGCGCTCGTTCTTGAATCCTTTCCCTTCCCATGATCCCTTGCTTTGGGCGCGTTCATGGGGGAAATACTTTCGCATTTGACCATCAAATTTTCGTGGTCAAATACGGAAATAGGCACACTTATGGCGGTCTTCCGGGTGCTTCAAAATGCCACTGAGCAACTTGTATTGAAATGAACGGCAAGGGGGAGGGGCAATCGCTCTGGTTACGACTCTATATTTTATTACTCTATGGTCTGATCCCTCAGTGCAATTCAGTTCAATATGATTAAAAGCAGCTTTTTGAATGGCATGAGAAAGCATGCCTCTCTCGCTGTGCACCATGGTGAAGAGAGGGTATTGGAGAGTGTTTCTGTTACGAGGCAGGATATCAGGAGTTGGGCTGAGTGGTGCTGCAGATGCTACTACCATTACACCTCTCCCCCTGTGTGTGTGTGTGTGGGGGGGGGGGGGGGGGGGATGCTGAACCAGAGCCAGTGTGTCCCTACTTCACCTGTCTGACGCTGTGTTGCTGCAGCGTCACCGTTTGTCTTAAAGGCACACACATGTACGCACACAGCCACACACAGGCACCCCCCCCCCCCCCCCCCCCCCCCCCCCCCACACACACACACACACACACACACACACAGGAAACAGGGAATCTACATTTAGTATTCAGTTTACTATATTGTCATTTAATGTTATACTTTTTCATACAAATGTATATTGAAGCTGTGGAAGCGTGTAGATGTGTATGTTAACTGTAGTACATTGTGTATTCCACCAGTAGCCAGTACAGTACAGTACAGTACAGTACGGTGCTATAGTATACATTATTCAGCACCATACAATGGCAGAGCCATGCTGTGAATGTTGATGTTTGCCTTGGAAGATCTGCACAGTCAGTAAAACGCATCACTGACTGACTGACTGCTACAAATGACTGTGGTTGGACTTTACACGGCTGCACGCTGAGCTTGCATACAGAGACACATTTTACAGTGTATTAATGCACATCTACACACAGGCGTGCACACACACACACACACACACACACACACACACGCACGCACGCACGCACACACACACACACACACACACACACACACACACACACACACACACACACACACACACACACACACACACACACACACACACACACACACACACACACACACACACAATGACTGTCAGTTCTGTGTGAGGATTGTTTAGCTTCTCTGGTGAATGAATGAATGAAAAACAGATAAGAAATAGTTGTTGCCTTTCACTATCTACCCCCCCCCCCCCCCCACACACACACACACACACACAAACACACATACATGTACTCATGCATGCATGCACACAGTTGTCACAATACAGGAGCAACATCACTGCATGAAACATACAAAACCATACATTTGAAGCCTATAAGGTGGGCCTGAGGGTCCCAAATCAAGGCTTATTTTGTTTGACTGACTGGGGAGTCATAATTTGACAGAATTTATTATTGTGAGCATAATTATGTTCAGTCCATCAACAGTGCATCAAATTACGACTAACAAACAACTATTCAATTTATAGTGAACAGAAGTTAATAATGTGCCACAATGATGCATCACACTTGCTTCTCTGTTGACCTACAGTATGAGCTATATATACACATCCATATATCGTCTGCAAGTGGGTTAGTGGTCTTAAATGTTGGTTTTGATATATTTCTGATTAATTGCCCATGCAGCCTTAAAATACAACTAATAGGCTCCTCTCCCTTGCATCTCGCCATCTCTCCCCTCCTCTCCTCCATGTCTCATTTCCCCAACCCTCCTCCTTCCTCTCCTCTCCTGCATCCATCCAACCATAGCCTGCAGGACTGCAGACAGAGAGAGAGAGAGAGAGAGAGAGAGAGAGAGAGAGAGAGAGAGAGAGAGAGAGAGAGACGGGGGAATTCACAGAGCGCCACTGTGGGCTCAGAAGGGAGAGCTGTGCACTCCATCACGACAACGAACCCTCTGACCCCGAATACTGAGCCGAGAGGCACGCCCTCTCTCCCTCTCTCCCTCTGCCAGAGGCCCCTGCTGGTCAGCAGAGGGACAGCAAGTCTTTTTGTGTACCTCTCCTCCTCCCAGCAGCCCCTCCTCCTCCACCTTCTCTCAAACTGAACCTCACAATTTTTGTTCTTTTTTTGTTGTTGTTTTTTTTTTTTATTTCTTTTTAATCATTTCTTCCGTGGTTTGGGAGTGTTCCAATTGAATCACTTTAACTTTCACTTCAAGAATTTGTAACAAATCGGCCAAATCAAAGAGGAACTCCACCCATTTTCAATATTTTAATATGTTATGAATATACCTTAGAGATGTTGTGTGGACATGATAAAAAAGTTCCCCCAATTCTGTATTTCCTAAAAATGGAGGTGTGAAAAAATCATTAACGTGGTGAAATACATCTGATGACATCATCAAGATGTATTTCACCATGTTAAAGAGGGGGTGCCGTGATTTTTGTATTTTTTCCACATTCTTAAACATGTTTGTACATGTTTAAGAGGTGTCAGTATGTAAATAGAGCCCTTGGTGTGTTTTTTATGTGCAGTGAGTCAAGCGTGCCAATGAAAAAAAAAAACTTCAATATAGTGACATCACACGTTCAGCCCCTCCCCTAAATCCTCCCCCTTTATCATGCAACTAAAGCTGTGGGCGTGGCTTCAGTTCAGGTGGATCTCCACCCATCACCACCTACCAGGCAAACCAGGCATACTTAATGAACTGGCTGGGTGGAATGACAATTTAAGAAACACTGTACACTTTTGGGGGGAAACAAAATCTTACTTTTCATATAACATTAATACCTGATTATCATGTTTTTGGGTAGAAAAAAAATCATGGCACTCCATCTTTAATGATTTTTCTTTCAGACCCCCTTTTTCCTGAGAGGGTACAAATGGAACCAAATGGACCAGCTAGGGTCCATTTGGTTCACATTTTTACTTTCTCAGGAACATTTTGAAAATGGGTGGAATTCCCCTTCAAGACAATATTTTTAGCATTGGTATAAGTTGGAGTTGGCTTATTGCACCAGCCCGAGAATGTGGGAATCTATCCCTGTTACAATGCATTAGATCCCGGCAGATGGAATGCTGAGGTGGAGCACTATACACTCATCAGTAACCTGTACAGGTAAAAAAAAAAAACACAATTACCACTATTGCCGAAGTTCTACTCTAATCAGGCAATGTTACGCCCTCTGCCATTGCCTTAGATTTTTGGCAATCTTACCTTAATATTCCAATTGTTTGATACGATCCTAATGCTAACAGCCATTAGCACCACTATAGTCTGGTCTTGCATCGTGTCCATAGACATCCACTCTACCCATTTCTTTCAGTATCTCTTATTTCTATTCCCAGATGGCATTTTTTGTCTAAACAGTGGATATTCCACAGCTCAGAGCACCTGTATAGAGACTCTATGGAGGCTGCCATGTTACTCAGGGGTAAACAGCAGATGAATCCGCCTCCTGTGCGCTGATCTAAAATATCCCCCTGGAAACTTGCCACTTTTAAATATGAGTGGAAAATACTGACAGCAGCTAACTACTATCATTAAATAAAATACGGCAAAGAGATGTGAGGTTTCTGCCTGACTGACTGGCCATTGTCAATCAATGCTGTCTCATCCCCACCAGGCATATTGGGACAAATGTAGCAAAGGTCAAATTGCAGGCACTTGCCTACTATTGGGGAATATGAGTTATACAATCCTGTGACCCTATCTTGCAGACTTTCCAACGTTCGGCAGTAGTGTGACCAGATCTAAACTGCACATTTGAGGGACAGAAGAAATTCGTCCTGTAACATTACGGGAATGTTACGGCACGAAACAGCTAACAAATTACAACGTATTATTGTTATTAAATTATTTATTTCCAGCCCACCCTAGTAGGGCTGGCTAAATCCGGCCCTGGTCCCTAAGAGGGACAGTGGTCACCCAATCTGGCACAGAACTTTTTTTTTGTCGGACCATGAAATTCACTGAGAACTGGAATTCCATATTCCTTTAGTCCAGACATATGCCACAGCTTTGGGGCTCGAGAGGCAGTAGTTTTTGTGTGTTGCCATTGTTTTGCTGCCCTGGCATGTCAGGTGTGTGTTTGTTTTTGTGTGTCTGGCCTGTGGCTTGTGTGGGTCTGTTAGTCACTGTCTGTGTGCGTGCGTGTGTGCGTGTGTCTGCTCTGGTGTGTTTGCATGTGTTCCATATACAGTGTGTCTGACCACGTAACCACTTTAACCAACCGTCTGCACTTTCACTCCCCTCTGTCTCTGCTCTCTCACCGTTTGTATGTCAATGTTGTCGGCACAACATTTCGTGTAACCCGATGCCCTATAGTTCAAGAGTGCACAAGAGTGTCACTCAAAAGCAGAAAACGTGCTACTGTCACTATTTGTGTATGATTTATACAATACATAGACCGAGAGAAAAAGGAACAGTTTTGGACATAAAAGGTTTACGATTGCAACGATATCCAACACACTTGAACTTCCATTATGGGCATTTCGGCTAATTGTATATTATAACAAATTATTAATTCAACAGCATGTCCAATGTTTGCATCTGTCTGTCTGTCTGTCTGTCTGTCTGTCTGTCTGTCTGTCTGTCTGTCTGTCTGTCTGTCTGTCTGTCTGTCTGTCTGTCTGTCTGTCTGTCTGTGATAGTTTACTGAGGCAATACACCATCTCTCAGCATTTGATATACGAGGTGTGACACTAAAGAAACAAAACTTTGGCAGTCACACTCATGACTCTGTGCTAATTGAGTAACCATCATGTGTTGTGCAACGTCTCACGACTATTCTGTTTTAATGTTGTCCATGACAGTCTCTCACTATGTTCACCGACTGTGAGTGTGTGTCTCAGCAGTAGCATGCGTGCTACTGCTGCACTGCCACCACGCAATCAGAGGTGGAACCAACAGGGAGCAAATAAACCATCTAAAATCCCCTGTTCAGTTGGGCTAGGGCTCAACCAAGTGTGTCAAACATCCCCAAGGGTCTTATGGAGAATTTGCAATGTGTTTCAAGAAAAGGTACACATGACCAAATCAATCCAGATCAAGGTCATGTTCTAATCGCATTCTTGGACACTAATGGGCATTCAGTCAGTCTGTATAAGTCTTTGTTTCATCAGACAGTTTATTGGGTCATTTCTGACAGTTCCCGTGGTCGCAATGGTGGGCCGTGCCAAAATTAACAAAAGCAGAGCTAAAATAATTAAGAGTGATAATAAGACACTAAACCACACAGGCTTTGGTCACATAATATCCCCTGGATAGGAGCAACCACCGTCTCTGACATGAATACAACATTTTTGAAAAAAGTCTTTAGTTGTTTGTAAATCTACCACCACATCTGTTAATTCTCCTCCAGCCATTTTCCATGTGTGTTTGTGAGTTGTTAATTTAGCGAAATAATTCAACCCATAGTCATTTACATCCGTACATAAGAATTTGCTAGTGGAGTAACTTTTGAAACAGAAACCACAGTCCTCAATGGACAATGTTTGTTTCCCCGACGCTACAACATGTTAACATCATCAAAGGACAGCTAGTACAGCTAGCAGGCTCTGGCAGGGTAAAGTAAACCCCCAGCAGGGCAAACTCAAATTGATTGGCTAAAGAGCTGGCAATCTCCATATCGCTCCCACACAAGGGACCAGGTGCAGCCATAGATAAAATATAGGGTCGTAAATGGAGCGTTAGCCCCGCCCCCTTGTCGTTCATTTCAATACAAGTTGCTCAGTGGCGCTTTGAAGCACCCGGAAGACTGCCGGAAGTGTATATTATAGTATATGTATATGACGTGAGGGCCGGTGGTTCATCCAGAACAACATAAACAACTTAAACACAAACTGCCCTGTCCGCGTTCACAAAGCAAACCAGCGTGTAACAGGGAAGTGTAGGGCCTTCAGTGCAGGCTTTGCAGGCCCTGACGATCCCAGGGGTGGATCTAGGCATGGCCATGGGGGGCAATGCACCCCTGAATGCCCAGTCAGCCCCACCAAACACGATGGCATGCAAGACAAGATATTTCAAATGAAACTGCTTGAAACACTACTACTGCGACTAACTAACTACACTAAACTAAAATGGTATGGGTCGAACCCATACCATTTTCTCTTGCCACCCCAATTGGGACATGTGGAGAAATGTCTGAATAAAAAATAGAATATAACATTAACATTTTCAGTGCTGACAGAAGGCCTCAATGTGTCTTTCTGCAAACAGGGCTGACACCAAATCTTTGTGTGATAGGAACACATGTTCAGTGGGCCGTGTTTATTATTAACCTTGGTATCATGTCAATGCAGTGATGACTGTAGTTGAAGGCATTGTGCAACATTGCTTTGTGGATGTTGTATATAGGTTTCATTATTACTGTAAATGCGAAACCGCCCAAACAATGTTACACTATGCCCGTTGGGCGGTTTACATTACTGTTGCTGTAAATGCACACCCTCAAAACCATGTTACACCATGCCTGTAGTCTGATGACGGCCAGTATAGCTGCAGGAATGTCATTTTCCCAAAACCCAGGCAGGTGCAGGTGTTTTTTTTTTTTTTTTTAGTTTTCTTTTTTTTATCCCATGATTTTGTAACCCAATCTTTCACCCAGTCCCAATTGTCTAATGTGATCATAGGCGGCAGACTTGCCTCATGCTTCCTTCAATGCATGAGGAGTCCAAGCTGCCAAGCTGACAGAGTGGAGTTTCCTTGGTAGGATGTAGCGCATGGAAGGAACACATTATTACAACCAGTTCTTGTCCCCTCCATCAGGAGCCCCCGCTCATATATATATATATATATATATATATATATATATATATATATATATATATATATATATATATATATATATATATATATATATATATATATATATATATATACTGTATATAAAGGTTAGATGGCTTGAGGAGTTTCTGACATAATTCGCCAGTGGCCAGCGGCCAAACAAAAGTCGCTTATAACTTAACGGATTTATGTTTCGGACGTTTACAACAAACCAATCCGAAATCCGAAAAAAGCGAGTTATCGTCATTTAATGTTATGTAATGTTATGTTATACCCTTGTAAGATGGCCGCCACATAACGATGTCACTCCCCATTGGTCAACAGCACGGGTGAGCCATCTAGCTTTCTAGATCTATTCCCCGCGGCTGGCCAAGGGGAGGCAGTTTAGAGCCCAGGATTACTGTATGTTTTTGTGAGGGTATCTACCCTAGGTTGGTCTGAGGTATACTAACAGTCCGACTCTGGCAGACAAGGTTAATGTTTTCTTTATGTTGTCTCCTGAGGGAGATAATTAGCCCTTCTCAAAACCCCTCCCCCTGGGGCGGGGTTTAGTCCTCTTCCTTCATGCTTATTGGACAAGGACGGATTGGGGATGGACTTAGTGAAGGGCTAATTGTCTTGGACACAAGGACCGACATCACTACCGACCATCACTACCAATACCAGACCATAGAGGTATACAGTGACTCATACAATAGAACATTAAATAACACAAATAACAACAAGCCGCTGACATCCCAGGTGCAAAAAGGAAAGATGCAAAATCTTCTACATCCCTGGTGGCCTGCTCAAAGATGAGCTCGGGGGAAAGATCTCTCAACATTGGAATTAATTTCCCTTTTCATTGTCAATGGCAAATATTGAGACACTAACCTAGCTAAATATGTGGTGAGCTAAATATAGCAGATCTGTACAAACTCTCCATGTGTGACTCACAACGTGATGCATTGTGAGCTGGGGCTATTTGTGTCAAAGAGACGTGACGGTGACATATATATACAGCAACTCCTGCTCAAAGTGCAGTTCAGTTGTAAATCACGTCCACTTCTTGAGGACGCATATGCATGCATTTAAGTGGTAAAATTCTTGGTTGACAAGCGTCTCAATCATGCAACATATAATCTGTCTGCAGTAGTAATGTGTAATACATGACAGCCTGTGTGGTATGCATGGACATATACACTGACTGTACTGTATGTGCATTATCGTTCCCAAGCCTTTAAACCTCATGCTATCCTGTACATGCACGGCCGAACTGAGACGTCTTCGTCTTCGGGCAAATTCGTCCCAGACCGGCTCACCACAACCATGTATGCAGATAGCAGATAGCCTTTTGTTGCTCTCACTAGAATTATGCTGGCAAAAGGACCAAACATAGAAGAGGGTTGATCTGTCACTCACTGGTACAGTACAATAAAGGCCTGTAAAACTACATGCAGTACTCCTCCTGGGAACATAACATACCTGGCATACACAATAGTTTTACAATAGTTTCATAATGTTGTGCAATCACCAGTGGTGGGGAGAAAAAGAACTCAACGTTTTACTACCGACATTGCCATATCATTGCCATTGCCGTTCATTCTTGTTAGAGTTGGCTTGCTAGCTGTTGTTAATTTGGCACACGCTTTGGTTCCCACATCCGAGATTGATCTGAGAAAAAACCCTTAACCTAACCATAACCGCTAGACAGAGCAGTGCATGTTGACCATTGCATTTTCGTATTGCATGTTTCTCCATATCAGACGTTGGGTCTGCGTTTGCACCCTTTTTTATGGACGATTATTCTATACTATTTATACCATTCATTCATCCCTTTATAGTGGAGTCAAAGTATATGTGCCTCTGACAGTACTGAAGTGAAAACTGAAAATAAAATTGTACTTGAGTAAATGTACCCCACGCAATCTCTCTCTCTCTCTCTCTCTCTCTCTCTCTCTCTCTCTCTCTCTCTCTCTCTCTCTCTCTCTCTCTCTATCTCTCTCTCTCGCTCTCTGTATACAGTGGTTGGCATGGTGACATTTAGATGCACATAGCGTTTGTTGTGTGAACGTACATTTGGGAAATGGTTGTGTAACCTCT
>CM076969.1:18483107-18503107 GCA_039105355.1 Benthosema pterotum | reverse complement strand
CTCATTGTCTGAGCGGAATCTTCTAATGAATGTCCTCTTTCATGCATGTGTCACTGTGTGTGTGTGTGTGTGTGTGTGTGTGTGTGTGTGTGTGTGTGTGTGTGTGTGTGTGTGTGGTGTGTGTGTGTGTGTGTGTGTGTGTGTGTGTGTGTGTGTGTGTGTGTGTGTGCACACACAAAAACACACATAGCTTCAGGCCAAGGTTACGTCTGACACTAACACAACTTGGTACTCAGAGCATGGGTTTGATTATTCCTTGAAGGCTCCACATGGGCCATGGTTACAAAAAAGAAGAAGAAAAAAACAACAATAACAAAAACATAGTATTGCTTTTTGTTGTGTGTCATCATCATTGGTGGGCATGTACAGTAACAAAGTACAGATGTGAGTACTGTAAAGCCACAATGTAAATAATTATAGTACCCGGCGGTATATACTTAAAGGTAATAGAGGCAACTTAAGTGTGTACAAACACTGTGTTTGTAAACAGATTTGTTTAAAAAAACAGAATTTAACTCCACTCTATTGGATTATCATTATGAAACTGCTGGAGACAGCTGTGCTGTGATTGGCTAAAACGCTGCCCCACCCCACGCAGCCCCCTCCCCCTCTCACATTAGCACCGCCTTCTCTGAGCCCGACGAACGTTTTTGTCTTCATGATTTGTTGACAACAACAACGACGTTCTGGACCGTCTGCAGGATGACGAAAGTATCTGTCTGCAGGGAAACAGCTGCAGCATTAAAGAAGAAGCAACATAGAGGAGAAAAAAGGCAAAAAATATAGTTCATTGACACACTTCGGCTCAGAATAAGATTGACCATAGACCATTTATTGCAAAGCTTTTGCATGTTTGTATGGCGGCATGGCTCTTGCTCATGTGATATATCAGACGATCTATGAACTTAGTCATAGGTCTGATATCACATTTGATATCTCCGATTATCTGTGCATCAAGACACAGCTTGAGATATCAACAACCCCCCTGAGCAGAGCCAAGGTACAGTAAAATACAAGACATTAACACGTGAGCATCGTATCCAGTGCAGACTGACATGAGACATTACAACATTTATCCATAATGCATGAACTACATGGATACAGAAAATATCATAGTCCACAGTAAACATGGATACCATAACAGAACTAGATACCACAATAGTTACAACCCTTAAATCATGATTAATCAGAGACTACAGGGAGGAGGCCGGGGAGGTGGAGGAAATTTGAACACATATCTGATCAACAGGACAGAGTCAGCTTAGCAGGAAGAGACAGAGGAGAGGGAGAAAGAATAGACTGCTTATATAGGGCACATGATTGAATGTGGGTGTGACTGACTAGCTGACAGCCAATGACAGTGAGGGGAGTTGACATGGTGACGCCAATGAGAGTGAGGGGAGTTGACATGGAGAGACTGCAGATTTAAAGGAACAGAATGAATTACTGATTGAAAATAAGGGGAATTAAATAAACCTTCTGCCCTCCGTGCCTCAATGAACTAACGCTTCGCTGGATCTATATATCTATTTTGATTTTTGGCTAAAAAGTTGCCTCTATTACCTTTAACTACTAGAAATAAGTAGTAGCACGTGGGAACACAATAATGCAAATGTATTATATGGAGGTTTCTGCTCCAACAGCAGCCAGCAAATTACAACAGAACAATAAAACAATGTTGACAGGCCCATTCTTTTCTACTACATTTATTTATGTATTTACTTGGGTTAGGTTTTATTGTGGCTGTGCAGAAGAACGTTGCATGGGAAAATAGTGGAGAGGAGACACGTCTTAAATTGAAGGGAATCCCCCTGCAACATGCCTGTCCGTGTGTGTGTGTGTGTGTGTGTGGGTGTGTGTGTGTGTGTACATGCACGAGTGCATACGTCCCTGCATGCATGCATGTGTGTGTGCACGTGAAATGTATGAGGTTGGGGAAACCTTTCACCCACACACCTGCAGGAATGCTCTCGACTTTTTTGATACAGTTTGAATACATTCCACAGAACCTTGAGCACACGTGTGCATGTGTTAATGTACAGTACACGTGTGCATGCATGCACGTGTGCGTGCACGCCACGCACACATCATGCTTTATGACATGCCCTGGAATAATGCACCTGAAACATATGCAGTGCAGTACAATACACGACACACACATGGAAGTGCTAAACACACACACACACACACACACACACACACACACACACACACACACACACACACACACACACACACACGTGTACGTGTACGCGCACGCGGCCACGGGCACTCAAAAGCAAAACAGAGGTAAACAATAGCACTACTGTAGTGCGTGCTTAGAAGAAACAGGCGATTCTAAAAGATTGAAAAATCTAAAGCCACAATCCACTAGTGAACAACAGAGAGCTTTCTTTCTTCCTTCCTTTCTTCCTTTCTTCCTGAGCCATCGCTCCACTTCGTTCCCATGACCTCATTCTGGAAAAGTCGGTGCATTCCTCCCCGGAGCGCTCTGTTCTGCTAATTGTGTCCACGTGTTCCCCCTGTCAGCTTGTATCGGGCAGACCCAAGGGTTTTTTTTTTGGGTGCCGCTATTGTACGTTTGATGGAAGAAGTACCCAAACATTTATTTTTGAGCGGTTCAACCACTCCAAGGCCTGACTTTGTCCCTATGTTCAGTGTACGAACGAATAGAAGGTGCTGTTTCCATCAATACGGAGTACACACAGCAGCACCACTCAGTTCACACATTGGTGTGATTTTTAATTTTAATTTAAAGCTAAACTTTTGGATACACCCTGGATTTGAACCTGTGCTGATGTTCTTACCCTTTGGCTAATGAATTATGGCTGGTTGCTCAGGGGGTAAATTTAATCTTGACCTGCAGGTCAAAAATGCATGAGGTAACTTCCGCCTGTTTTGTGCCATTGCTACATGCAGAGAAATAACGTGTACATACTTATTCAGATTTCAAATATTAACTTTTTAGCTAGATGGCGCTAGATATAGTTCAGCTCAAGCCAACATTCACTACCATTCTATTAGGTAGTAGAGGAAGACCAATATCTCCTGCTGCCTCAAAACAGCAGTCCTGTTGCTGCTGGCACGGATTTGGATCATCATCATCAGAGTGTTTAGAAACATTCCTACAACTTTACGTGTGCAGTCATAGTCAGTTGCTATTGAGCCACTAAACACGGTCGCTTTGTTCATCTACGTCCATCTGAATTGGATTAACCCCAGAACGGGGTAGAAACAGCTTTCCATATCCCATGCATTGTGGCTGAAGGGAAAACCTGTGAATCGACGTCAACATTAAAGGTGCAGTGACTCAATGTTATATGTATATCATTAAAGGTGGTCTAAAAAGATGTTAAAGGCATTCCTGGCGAGGATGCACTTTACATATAGCCAGTCAAAAACACCGATTGCAAGGACTCAGATAAGTTCCTGACATTGTGTCACATTAAGTAATAGTATCAATGCGGTACTTAATGTCACTAAAAACACTAGATTTTGTACACAATAGGGTGGGAGAAGGTGAGCACAGTTGGCTCACTGAATGTACTGTGGGTCATGGGTTTCAATACAGTCATTAAAGCAGCATTCGGTGATTTGGGTGATTTGGAGAAAAAAAATCTTCCCCCTCAGTAACAAGATGTGCACATGCACATGCTCTCAGTATTGTTACGCCCCTAATGTGCTATTATCTAGCTGCCTGAGGTGACAGAGGTGTTCTTGGATGTTCTTCACAACATGCTCAGTGTGCATATTCCACCCACCTGAGCTCATCAGAGATGTGCACTTGAAGCTGTCGACTCAGCTTCTCCTTTTCAGCTTTCATCATGTGGTCAATGACCAATAACTCTTTGATCTGCTTTCTGCCTCAGGGTTCTCGCACCACTGAGTCTCATCAATGTTCTTAGTCAGGCCTATAGTACACTGTATCATCAGCAAACTCGGGTGAACCGTACCTGGCCAGGTGGCCTCACCTTCAAGTGTGTTGCAAGAGAGCAGTTATATGATGCCTTTGTACGCACCAGCCAACTGATCTGCACACGTTTTATTACTCTTGCTGGAATTTCATTTTCCTAACAATGATGTCAGGGCTTTCCACCTTGTAGAGGCATATAGTAGTAGAAAAATGACAACACTCGCACACCTCTGTTGTTGCTAGCAACATCCAGATGTAGACAGGTAGTGAAGTGTACACAGTCTTATCCTGACCTTATACTATTCGTATTGTATTGTTTTCTGCAGGTGTACAAATGGTTTCAAGCTAGATCCAACAGCCTTGATTGAATACTTTATTAACAGTTTGCGAATAGTATGTTGTACATTCACTGAAAAAAGAATTGTTGAGATTACGTGATTCAAACATGGACATTGGTTCCACCTGAATGATTTGCTTTGGCAGCACTAGATCCAATCACATTGGGGCAAGTTGAATGTGATTGGATCTAGTGCTGCCAAAGCAAATCATTCAGGTGGAACCAATGTCCATGTTTGAATCACGTAATCTCAACAATTCTTTTTTTCAGTGTTGGTACGTGCATATAACCATGCCGAAACTAAAAGGATGAGAAAAAAAGCTCTTGTTTCTCTTGTCATCCTGTGTCTTCCTGCATGAGATCATGTTCTGACTCATTCCCATTCATGGAACTGTCCTTTCTAAATAAACAATTGAACAAAAAGCAACATTTCTTAGGTTAAACGCTACAATCAGCTTCAAAAGAATAACATCTTTTCTGGGACCCGTTGTTTAAACCTAACGTGTTTGGAATTCCTGCGGACAAACTTCTGCAAAGTCACGCCCCCATCATTTTGATTGGTCCCACATTTGGCTGGGTGTATTGTTCGCTACACTTGTACTCCCTCTATGGATGAATGAAGGTGGTGTAACGCATGCCATTGTCAAGTACTACTGTCTGCACAACAGGTGACACTCTGTCCAGCTCGGCATGCCAGCGTGCTTGTCATCAACAAATGAGACTGCCAGCTGCTTGTCACAGACTCTCCCAACAAGCCGCGCCTTGTCAAGCGATGGAGACATGGTTGGCATGGTCAACGTTTACATAGAATTCCGGCCAATCTACCTTCCGGCCAATCTACCTCTACATGAGCCACATTGGCTCGTGCAGGGTTCTGTTGTTCTGTTGTCATTTTTCCTGCAGACAAATTCCTCAAAACCATGCCCTCCCTGATTGTTTTTACTGATCATGCCTTTCACTGTGTGTTCTTCGCCTGCGTGTACTCTCCCATAAGGCTGAATGAATGGAAGAACATTGTCAGACTCAGGATCTGTGTCATGTGCTGTTTTTTGTGTCGATCCCAAGCTCGCCAGGTGCTGCTCTACACAGAAGTCTGTGGTTGCTTGCCACAGACACACAAGTCATGCTTGCCTTGTCACATTGAATAGCTAAATAAAACCTGACGACTTAAGTCCTAATGTGAATGTTGTGATATACAGTAGGTTGCGTATGACCATCCATGCATCTGCATGACAGATCTATTCAAATTATTCTCACTTGTCTTCATGACTCGTCAAACTTCATTTCCTCAGAGTACTGAGGAATCTAGCCTCCGTTGCTCTGTTGAAGTTAAAATCCAACTTTGCAACTTTGTCATCAAGGAGCCTATCTCCACGAATGGGCGTATAATTGGTCTCTGGTTTGTTTGGGGGAAAGTCAGTCATACTTACTTTCTGCCCTTTATGCCGGCTGGCTTGTAGGACAGCAACAAAGGATCTCCACTTCAGTCTGTCCTGGGCCAGCATCTTTATGGATCCCCATGTGTGGGGATCCATAAAGATATTACATAATATTACATAATCGGTTTCTAGCGAAAACATAACTATATAACGATATCATATAACTATGACTAATTGGTCAAACTTTAAAAGTGCATAGGCCCGCGCAGTGGATTTATAGCGCTGAAATCACCACTATTGTAGTCCACTAACTCTCGTGCCCCACATAGGGAGTAGGGAGTAGGGAACATCCCTATGCATTCGGACACAGCCTCAGTTTCCAGTGACATTCAGAAGTTGAATGTTGCAATGCCAATGGAGACTGCATTTCAGGCTACTAATGTTTAGTTTTAGTCCCATCTGGGAAATACCGGTGTATAAAGGCCTAGCAAAAGTAGCTAAAGGTGGCTGATATAGCCTCTACTTAGTAGCATCATTGTGCTTCTTGTGCACGCCACATACATTGCCACATACCGCCCTGCATGGTCTGCCCAGTGATATGGCTAAGTTGATGTGAAGTTTAGAGTGCATCAAAGAGGGAATTTAACCATTTTAACACTGCCTCAGAGTAGTCTATATAACCTTCTGTTGTACCTCTCTTCTGGTTTCCGTCTGCTCTGCTTAGTTCTGCACTCCTTTCATCATAACAACAGTTTGAGTCATACGGAGCCTGGAAAGTGTCTTACAACACACACACACACACACACACCCACACACACGTGCACACACACACACACACACACACACACACACACACACACACACACACACACACACACACACACACACACACACACACACACACACACACACACACACACACACTAGTTTTTTAGTCAGATGGCTGGCAGGGTCCAGGGACGACATTCCACTACGGTCTGGAATCACGTTTCCATTCTCATCTCGTAACCAAGAAAGGCCAGACAGACTCTTTCATCTCAGTGTGAGTGAATCTCCGTCCATTCCTCCAGCCCTCTCTCTCTCTCTCTCTCTCTCTCTCTCTCTCTCTCTCTCTCTCTCTCTCTCTCTCTCTCTCTCTCTCTCTCTCTCTGTCTGTCTCCGTTGTGGAACAGCTGTCCAAGTATGGACAGACTGCATCTGATGGCCAGTAGACATGCCGGCCTCCCGTCCCGTCAGACTCAGACGGACGCCGGACGGACTGGTCATACTGTAGCTACGCTCCACTGCACTGCAGGGCGGCTGCTTTTAGCCATCCATCCCATTCGGTCTGAGGAAGCCGAAAGCTTCAACAGTTGACTCTCTTTAATCCCGGCGGCACTATTTTGGGCATGGGTCATTGTAGGCAAAAATGCCACCTTTCTCAATAGTTTGCTGTCAAAGATGTTTATATTTTTAACTTGCTGGCAGTTGCGATCGATTGGAAGGGTGATGGACTGTCTCTAAACATACACTACTGTGATGCGACTCGAGTCACCCAATCCCATTATTACTTACCATGCATCAGGGTCAAATATCGCAGACTATATCTAAGGTTACAACATGTCACAGGGGCGCTGTGAGCTTGTAGATCCACTATCTTCAGCAAAACATACAGAAATTAGGCCATCATGGTCAGCCAAAGTACATTTTTGTTGATTATTGTCAATTAAAAATAAACATTTTTTACTGAAGACTGAACTAAAAGATGCATACAGTATTTGTCGGAACTATACTTGAACCCATATGTCACAAAATCCAGCACAGAGCCAAGAAGGGCTTCAGATGAGATCAATAGGTTGCTTTCTAGTATGAGATAAACATTCTAAAATCAGTTCAACGTGTGAGATACTTATATACACATGTGGTGCCTAAAAGGGGGGACGATGTACTTGCACATGAGCCAAACAAGTGTCGCTTGTCGCTTTGGTCTTTACACATCTTGAAAGCCCCTCGGCTCTAATATAGCACCAATTAATTCTAATCATCTGACATCACTCATCAGCCTCCCCTTGGGGGGGTTTACTGTCTCTTTGTCTGCTGAGCTCATCATAGCAACCAGCTGGCTGCACCAACAACATCTCAACAGACAGCCAGTCCAGACAACACATACCCTCTCACTGGCCTCTTGGTGGGGTGTCTCTGCGAGGCAGGACTGCCTGCATTGAGAGGATTAGACTATCTATTTCGTTTACTTTGTCCTGAGGCAGATTCTCTCTACATTTTCTGGAAAAAAAATGTTCATGTTACTATAATCAGTAGTGTGTAGTCAAGACCGACTAAATCGAGACAAAGACCAAGACCAAGGGGGGTCGAGACCAAAAACGAGACAGAGACAACAACGGACTTGACGAGATCAAGACGAGACTAGCACCTTGTGGGGTCAAGACACAAGAAAAGAATAAGACATAGAGGGGTCGAGATGGGACGCCGAGACAAAGACCAAAATCCGAGAGTTCGAGACCAAGACAGAGACCAAGAACACTGTGAGGCAAGACAAAGAGAGAGACAGAGAGAGAATGACAGACAGACAGACAAACAGACAGTCAGAAGCAGTCACTGCTGGATGATTGGACACCCTATAGCTAGACACCCGTCTCATTGCTCCTTCAGCCATGGGACGTCGGACTTGGACCATCCGGTGAGGAGATATCCAAGAGGCCAATGGCAAGAGGGTCATACTTACGTTGCTTCCTGACTCTAGAAGGAGGGGGCGGGTACAATATTAGGAGACGGGAAGTATGTTGGAGTCTATTCCTTTCCAATGGTAGAATGAACGTGAACACAACTTATGATCCATTCCTTAACTCCATGGACACTGAACTGAATACTGGACCCGATCATCAAAAGGCATATAATATTTACAGCATATTCATAGTAAAATGGCTTCTATTAGCTAAACAAATCAGAAGAAATTTCACTTTGTTATCAATTATTCTTTATCCCACCGCCCAACTCTCGCGAGATTTGTTAGGAGTCAGGAAGAGTCTCTTTGTAATCTGCAGTTTCACATACGACAGATAGGGGGCTCTGAGAGAAACCATTACTACTTAGGAGACCATTTGTAGGCTTTGTAGTCCATGTCGCCTATATAGTGGCGCCAATGGAAGTATGGCCATCTTTATAAATAGAGTATCTTTGGAGATATGTTGGACCATCAGCCATGTTTACATGAAGCTTGTATTTTTGTGTGCATTACACTTGCATGGGATATTTTAAAGGGAGAATCGTGTTACTTTTTTTTTTTTTTTTTTTTTTGCAAATTCCTGATCGCTTTATGTGTGTTTTGTCTTGTGTAGGGGCTGGCCACACTGACGTCCACGCATCGTGATTTTATTGTTATCCAGGGTCGCATTGCCTCCGTTGTGTTTCCAGCTCTATGTATTAAAACAAATATATACAGAAAAAATATTTAACAGTATTTTCCTGGGCAAGATCATAGCAGCGCTACTCTCTAATGCAGTGGTTTTCAACGGTGGTCCGGGGACCACCAGTGATCCTTGAGAGGGTTCCAGGTGGTCCCCAGCTAACTTGGTTCACCAGATGTAACTCTTGAGAACGTAAAAATGAAACCAAATGGACCAAATGGCGGGTCCATTTGGTTTCATTTTTACGCTCAAAAGAGTTAAAAAAAAATCATAATCATAATTATCTAATGAAGTCTACACAACTAGAAGAATAATGTTCATGGACAGAAGCGAAATACAATTTAGTTTTGGGGTCTGTGGGGGTAAAATGTCATCAAATGGTGAAAAAGGTTGAAAACCACTCCTAATGTTTCCCTGTGACTCTCAATCACATGACTGGCCCTTGCTGTCCAACCCTCAAACCCTGTCAGTGACCTTTGTGACCCTTATCAGGAGGCTAGAGGAGCCCAGTCATCCATATCCAATGGATGACCCCCACAGGCCCTATGTACGCACACACACACACACACACACACAAACACGCACGCACGCACATACGCACACGCGCACATGTGCACACGCGCACATGTGCACGCACAACCACACGCACACACATATGCACACACACACACACACACACACACACACACACACACACACACACACACACACACACACACACACACACACACACACACACACACACACACACACACACACACACATTTCACTGCTGTGTCATGATTGGACGGTGGACACCCCAGTTCTATGGAATAGGAAATGGGCATACGATTGTGCTATTCCAGACCTATACGTATATCTGCTGACAGGCCTTTTGTTTTGCCAACAGCTGATTCGGGTTAGGCTATCGGAACTAACCGTTTCAGATTTCTTTATTATTCCCATGTTTGTCTTGAACATACCTGGCCATTATGCGGCCGGGGTGCCAAATGAGGCCCTTTGGCTGACTCTGACCGGCACCGTGAAAGGGTACCGTGGTTTTCAACCAGTGGTCCGGGGACCACCAGTGGTCCTTGAGAGAGTTCCAGTTAAATATGGAAAGTTGGTCAACCGGATGGAACTCTTTGAGAACGTAAAAATGAAACCAAATGGACCCTTTCATTTTTACACTCTCAAGAGTTAGAATATTCATCATCTGAATTAGCCCAAGTCTACACAACTACAGAATGTAGAAGATTAATGTTCATTTTGATTTGTATGTGTGACTGATTTGTTTGTGAAATCCAGCCTGGTATTGTGGACAAAAAGCGAAATAATTCTTTAGTTTTGGGGTCTGTGGAGCTAAAATGTCATCAAATGGTGGTCCTCTGTGGTTCAAATTTGGAATAAATAGAGGGCCCTGTTGTCAAAATGGTTGGTCTTATGCTTACTTTTATCTTGAAATTAAATCAATTTTACGCAGACTTTAGTTCAGCCTTTAGTCTTGGCCCTCCACAATATTTTACGTATCTCCTTTGGCCCCTCTGTAAAAATAAATAATAAATTGCCCACTCCTGGTCTTGAACATATACACTGTATGGCCCCAGACAGGCAGCAGCTGGACTGCTGTGATTGTGGCAGGTCTTTAGACGACGTATGTCCCATGATGCCATGTGCTGAGACTGATTGATGACCAGGACCATGCTGAAGATTTATAGATAAGGTTATGGATGCCTGTGCCTCCTGCCCCCCCCTCCCCCCTCCCCCCTGCAGTCACTCATCCAGTAAATCGTCCCTTTTGGATGGAAACCATAAGTAAGTAATGTTCTTTGGTTAAAGTGTGTGTTAAATTTCTGTATATCCTTTGTACAGATAGAAATCATTGCTGTTTGTTCAGTAATGTTAAGTCTCCCTGTCTCTCTAGCTCTGTAAGTACATTTAAAATTTAAAATGCATTTTTCATTTTGAGTTGAGTTGAGTATATATATATATATATATATATATATATATATATATATATATATATATATATATATATATATATATATATATATATATATATATATATATATATATATATACTGTATATATATATATATATATATATATATATATATATATATATATATATATATATATATATATATATATATATATATATATATATACTGATACCAAATACCAAGTACCGACACCAGAGAAGGATATGTATAATGACATACAAAAGAAAAAAAGTACCTTTATATGAAGTCACCAACAGGGAATAACGTACTCCTCTCTCAAATGTGCACTTGGGAAACTCCAAACCAAACTATACATGACCCAACATTTTACTTAACTGCCATGGAGTCAACCCCTCTGTGTCTGATCACTGGTTAGACAGGCATATTTGGCAATATGTGACCCGATAATGACAAATAAGGGCCAATACTGATACTTTTCGATACAGTATTTGCCGATACCGATATGATAAAAAGGGACAAAAAGAGCTGATCCGATACTTTAGTATCGGTATCAGGACATCCCTAGATAACACCCCAGCCAGTCATGTGTTTTTCCTAATAGGATTTTTTGGGAAACAAATCACCGGTTTGAAGGGTGTTTATATCCGCTTATTACGTGGCTTAATACATTAATAAATAACTAATAATTAATAGAAATAGTACATAGCATGGCTGCTTTTATTTATCTACAGTTGTGTATGCTACGTTAGGTTATATTTTGTATTATTATTTTGGTTTGCACACCTTGAAACTGCACCTTTCAACAGACAGAACATAGCAATAAATTCATAATCAAAAAATCTAATTAATTATTTCGACTGTTTGGAAAACCGGAACAACTTGGTATACCATGCTTGAAACCGGGACGTCTATCTGCATTCTTCACAGTCAGTGAACATGATTAGATATTAGAGTTCTGTTGTGAACATCCACAGACCAATCAGAAGCCTTGAGTCGTTTGGGCGAGAGCTTTCTAGATTGTGAAGCGAAGTGAGAGAGGAAAAAGTTCAGAACGTAAGCAGGCTGGATCCCAGACTAGCCTAGTCTCCCTATTCTCATGTCATTAAAGGTATAATAATAATAACCCCGGATCAACCGTCCGACTCCATCCCGGGTAATGTCAGATCTTGCACTGTCCTTGAGGCTTGAGCACTACAGTGAGGCCCTGTTGTCGCTGCATGCTTAATGCATACTTTATGTAGGCAACAGGATACCAACGTGTTCATGTAGACATCTGTGTATATACTGTACTATGCAGATGCATTAACAGGAAAAAAATAATCATTTTCAACATTGAACTAATATACTGCAGAGTTGTGTGGAAATAATAATACAAAAAAGAAACCCCAAGCTCTGGTTCTACACAGAACAGAAGTAATTATTTTTCAAAGGTGTATTAATGACATTGTTCACTGTTGAGGATGAGTAGTATTCCTCTTTAAATAATTGACTTTTGGAGTGGAATAATAGTGTTGTTGACTGCACCCTGCACGCACGGCCACACACAAGCAGAAATGTCAGTCATGCATATGCACTGCGCACAAGCCTGTATGCACATATGCATGGACAGTCAGTCACACAAGAGTAAACACACACCCCTTTTTCACACCACGGGCAAAAGTTCACCTTGAGCACAGTTTTTTTTTTTTTTTTTTCAGGCTATAGTGTGTAACAGAATACAGTCGGCTGCACTCCGTTATCACAAGTCAACATTGCATGCATGCAAATATTATCACAATATATCCAATAGGAGCCAAAAAGCAGGTCCTAGAATACAGAACTTTCAGCTGTTATCAGCTTTTCTCCCAGTTCTGCCTTGTCATAGGGAAAAGCCTCAAAAGCAAACAGAGTGTGCAACTGCACCGTGGAAAACAGAGCAGACCCCCCACCTTCAGTTAGTTAGCAAGTTGTGTGTGTTGCATACATGTGTGTGTGCGCTACAGTAATATAGAGTATGTTGGTATTGAAGATATAGTATCGGCTCTTTTCAAAGTCAAAGTCGCATGATTTGTCACTACGTTACCGCAGCAAAATTGGTTCTCCGCTTTTGACCCATCACTTGGAGCGGTGAGCTCCAAGGAGCAGTGAGCTGCGGCTTGCCGCGCTCGGGAATCATAAGCTGATTTTGACCCCCAATCCATCCCTTTTGCCAATGTCTGATCTTTTGTTCTCTTCCAACTTACAGATTGTGAAAATAGCCCTACATGTGTTGTGAGGCATTGTGTGAGCATGTAGATGTATTTTACAATTAGGCCTGACCAATCCCCAACATCAATGTGTCCCGACCCACAGATTGATAATCACTCACAGTCACAACCACCACGCAACCAGCAGTCCTTCAATTCTGCACACATTTTGATTTGAGCAAACCGAGGCATATATTTCAAACTTTTCAACAGTCTCCCATTTTCTCATGTCCCAAGCCCTAAATCATCCCATTCATTCTAATCATCAGTATATTCGTCATCATGGGAACCCCCCCTCTGTCATCGATCAAGCTATTGATTCTGACACTTCCTCAAAATGGCCACTTTCCGATAATTGACGCCGTCTGAGGTTTGGTTTGTGATTCATGCAGGATCCAGCTCTGAAGCGGGCCTCTGCTGTTGTGTGGTGAAAGCTGAATGGCGTCAAACCCCCGAGTAACAAGGCTGGAATGAGCCATGAGTGATTATCGGATGGTTTAATAAAAGATTGCTGGGTTTCATTTGGGAGCTCGCAGTGTGTGGCTTAATTGTTAGTCTGATGACTTGCATTTTCACACAGCCACAACACAGAAAGGGTCTGAGTCGGCGAACCCCAACCCGCAGGCTGGGACCTACTGGTGGGCTGTGAAGGTATTGCAAGTGGGATCCCAAAACAAGGGATCGGCAAAATGATTTGGATAATGCATTAACATAAAAAAGTACAGAATGCATTTGTTTTAATAGCCTACTTTGAAAATGGGTTTGGCCATGTTGCTCAAGATAAAGCTCTCTGTGATTTCCATCAAACCGTGGCTTTCAACGAATAGTTTTAACATGTTTTGCACACCTGCCTTCAATCAGCTCTCCCCAGCCAACACAGCTGGCAGACGTGAGCTCATCAGCTCACCTGCACATAAACCCTGGCTCTTCGACAGACACTTGTCTCAGCTGCAGTGCTAGTAGTCTCACAAGCCAGACAGTTGCCTATACCAGTGGCTCACAAACACTGTAGTCTCAGTTCACCCCTGAAATAACTTTTTTTCATCCAAGGCACCCCTGATTTACAATGTTACTTTATTATAGGGCCTATGTAGTTATGTCATAGTGCCGTATGTAAATACTGTATGTACATCTTTCCCCCTAAGATATGTGTCATCATGTGGAAAACCTGCTGATAACCATTAAACGTTTTGTCAATAATAGTAACTTCCATTACAACAGACTGAAAATAACTTCATATCACTTAACCAGCAGCATTTTATACAGTAGCATGTCTAAATGCCAGCCCACACCAATACAACTGCTTGCAACCATTATCCCCAATGGCTGTTTACGGAGTTGCGTACAGTACCTTTCCTTAAGTGTCTATTTTCGCTGCGCTACACCAACAACGTACTTTGACGCAATACCCTTGCAATTCCCCCTGCATGGGGAACACCAGTGTTCCCCATGCAGCCCCCCTGGAGTTCATTGACACACTTCGGCTCAGAATAAGATTGACCATAGACCATTTATTGCAAAGCTTTTGCATGTTTGTATGGCGGCATGGCTCTTGCTCATGTGATATCAGACGATCTATGAACTTAGTCATAGGTCTGATATCACATTTGATATCTCCGATTATCTGTGCATCAAGACACAGCTTGAGATATCAACGACCCCCCTGAGCAGAGCCAAGGTACAGTAAAATACAAGACATTAACACGTGAGCATCGTATCCAGTGCAGACTGACATGAGACATTACAACATTTATCCAAAATGCATGAACTACATGGATACAGAAAATATCATAGTCCACAGTAAACATGGATACCATAACAGAACTAGATACCACAATAGTTACAACCCTGAAATCATGATTAATCAGAGACTCATGTACTCGGAACTGGTGCCACAGGGAGGAGGCCGGGGAGGTGGAGGAAATTTGAACACATATCTGATCAACAGGACAGAGTCAGCTTAGCAGGAAGAGACAGAGAGAGAGGGAGAAAGAATAGACTGCTTATATAGGGCACATGATTGAATGTGGGTGTGACTGACTAGCTGACAGCCAATGACAGTGAGGGGAGTTGACATGGTGACGCCAATGAGAGTGAGGGGAGTTGACATGGAGAGACTGCAGATTTAAAGGAACAGAATGAATTACTGATTGAAAATAAGGGGAATTAAATAAACCTTCTGCCCTCCGTGCCTCAATGAACTAACGCTTCGCTGGATTTAGTGGGGCCAGGGCCCACTGTTCAGGCCACTAAGGGTGGTTTATAGTGGTAAGAAATAAAACCTCTGGGAGCACAGTATTTATTATTAAGTAACATATTATATCATCAGTCCTGACTCCTCAGGCTTTCTGCCTGTTTCCTCTCCATCCATTGACACCTCCATCCATGTAGATCAGGCGTTTTCAACAGGTGGTCCGGGGACCACCAGTGGTCCTTGAGAGGGTTCCAGGTGGTCCCCAGGCTAAATGATGGAAAGTTGGTTAAGCAGATGTAACTCTTGAGAATGTAAAAATGAAACCAAATGGACCCTTGCGGGTCCATTTGGTTTCATTTTTACACTCTCAAGAGTTAAAATATTCATCATCTGAATTAGCACCACTTAATTATGAAGTTTACACTGTTTTCTTGGCAATATCCTGCCTGGAATTGTGGGCAATTCTTTAATTTTAGGTCTTTGGTGTGAAAATGTAATCAAATGCTGGTCCGTGGCTCAAATGCTGAATAAACGGTGGTCCCTGGAGTCTTAAAGGGTGAAAACCTGATGTAGATGAGTCCATGGAGAGGTTCCCTGTAGACCAGGGAAACAATACACAGCTAGGGCACCCTCTGTGGATGGGTCTGTACCTGTCCCTTCGGACCCACAGGAGGCAGACACTCACATGTGAGGTAATTAGTGGACGATGATTGGGAGATGATGATGATACTTGTGGTGGAGACCTTGTCCTCACACATAAGAGTAATACAACGTACAAACACGTGCACCCATGCGTGCACGCACGCAGGCAGGCAAGCATGCGTGCACGCACAAAGACACAAAGTACGAACACTTCCTACCCACTGTGTTCCCTGACAGTACAGACAGTACTGTTACAAACAAATATTTGAGACAGACACGTTGCACGCAACCATGCACGCATACAACCACACACACACACATACACATGCACGCATGCACACAGACACACACATTCTCCCCCCAGAGAGTTGGGGAGAGAGTTGGGGGAAAGCTTTGCACGCACACCGAGTAATTACCCCACCTGAGACAGGTGAGACATCTCCCTTCTCCAGCAAATAACTAACAAAACACACATGCACACACACATGCACGCACACACGCATGCATGCATGCACACGCGCACGCACACACACACACACACACACACACACACACACACACACACACACACACACACACACACACACACACACACACACACACACACACACACACACACACACAGTACAAACACTTCATACCACCTTGTTCTCTGAAGATGGTACGGACAGTACTATTACAAAAATATCATTGGCTGCCATGCGCACACACGCACGCACGCACGTGCACACACACACACACACACACACACACACACACACACACACACACACACACACACACACACACACAGTCAGAGAGAGAGAGAGAGAAATGTAATGTAGTAAGATAAGATGTAATGTAATAAAGTACAGGATGGGACTGACAGGGTACGGGGAGCTCTCCCTTTGGGCCGCAACCGTAGGGAGTGCTTTTTTGACAGGTCTTTGTTGTAACTGTGAGTGACACATCAATGCTCTTCTTTCTTGGATCACTTCGCCAATATCATTCTTTTGAGAGCAACAAAGAGTTGTGTAGGTGTCTGTTGGTGTCTGTGTGTGTATCATTTATGTTGTTGTGTAAAAAGGTGGTATTATCGCTTGCTTGTGTGTTGTGTGTGTGCTGACAGAGTGGGCCGGGGGTAGAGTTTCTGCTATCTGCATGCTGGTTGTGATGGGACGGACTGGGCCAATTTCTCACAGAAATCACCAGGCCGAATTTTTGTCCCAGTCCAACTGTGATAAAGTACAATCTTGAACCTTGTAATATCACATCATTTGGAGTGTCGCCCACCCTGAAAGGTTGACTCCCGCTTCTAGGCTACCTTGGCTAACGATTTAGTCCAGGCTTTCAGTTTCACGCAACACGGATGAAAATGAAAGCCTGGGTGTTGAGGCTATACCTCTTTGATGAAAAAAGCCGATCTTCAAGCTCACAGCACTTACTAATGGACCTGCTATTTTTGGCTAAAGTGCTCCTCAGGTTAGGGATGCTGCACAGGGTTTAAGTGGTTCATTAAATGAATAATAAAAAATATCCTATCACAGAAAAAAATGTCTGACACTCTTTAATAACCCATATAAAGGCCCGACTCTGAAAAACTTCTCACCTCCATGCTGCAATGAGCTTATTATATAGATCTGTTGCTATAGGCGCCCCACGCCCACGGTATCATGCAGGTATAAAGAGGTATAAATGCAGGGGCTTCTAGACGGATCGGATGGAGACACTAATTGTTTTCAGATTTTGCTGAGACACATCACAGAGGGCATGTGAGGACACGGATCTGAGCTCACACAAACACACACACGCACACACAAACACAGTCGGAAGTGTTTAAATTCAACACCAGCCACGTCAAGATAGGAATGAGAGGGGGAGGATGGGGGGTGACAGATAGAAAGGAGAAAGACAATGAGAAATAAATGTGAACATATTTGGCAAGGGAGTACCAAGAGATATTGGTTTACTGTTGCCCGCTCTCTCTCTCTCTCTCTCTCTCTCTCTCTCTCTCTCTCTCTCTCTCTCTCTCTCTCTCTCTCTCTCTCTCTCGCACACACGCACGCACACGCACGCACGCACATACACACACACACACACACACACACACACACACACACACACACACACACACACACACACACACACACACACACACACTTATGTCATGCACACACGCACAGACCAGAAGCTGGCTTTTACAGACTGCATGTCTCCCTGTGCAGCCCACAGTGGTTTCATCAGGAAGCATGGTGGTTGTATTGGTCACAATCTGCTCAGCCTCTGATCCAACCTCTGTGTTTGCGGGCGTGTGTGCGTGTGTGCATGTGCGCGCGCACGTGTGTGTGTGTGTGTGTGTGTGTGAGCGTGCGTGCGTGTGTGTGTATGGATTCAAGCCACAACCTGGAATGTGAGTGAATGTGTTTTTTAACTGTCTGAGAATGTTATCATAGCCATGTGGTTCTCAAATATTTTCACACCAAGGACTCCCAAATTGATGTATTTGGGGCACAGAATCCTAATTTCAGAGATCTATTGAGTGATGAACCCCCCATAAAATATTTATGTAAAAAGAAAATAAAATAAAAAAAGGAAATCATTTTTTTCAATATTTGTTTGAAAATTGCAGATGGAATGGACTATGGAATCGATTCTACAAAATTACTGTACACCTTGGCCATACTAGAAATTACAGTAATTACTACCAATTTCTGTTCTGAGGTTTAGACATTATCTTTGGGCGTATCAGAATGTGTTTTCAGAAAGGGGTTCGCCTTTAAGTCAGACCTCCAGTTAACCCGACCTGTGCTGCAGGTTAGAAATCACTTAAAATCACCTTGTAACGACTGTGTCGGTCAAACCAATGCCATGCTACCCTTGGAAGTCTATCCTGGAATAAAAAATGTGTGTGTGTGCACCAAGTTTCGTAGTAGGCCTAATCATGTATGTGCTCATGATTTGTAGCATTCTCTGCATAGACGGATCTAGAAATCATGGGCCCCTGGACCGCCACCAGCCAAAGGGCCCCCCTACACCGGAGGACTTTAACTCCTGACGACGCAGGTGTGTCTGCACACAAACATTTCAGTTATGACACATGGGCGTGCGATATTCACCTCATTTCAGCAGGATTTACAGCAAGGCATTGCTTGAAAATAATAAACAGCCAAAACAAGTAAGCCAGATGAATGTAAACACTTGAAGTAATGTACCATATTGTGATGGTTTAGGACTTTTGGGGTCATTTTGTTGACACAATATGAATAAGACCTTTGTAAATAACAGTGAAAAGGACTGTGTGTGCCACTGTTATTCACCGTTGCCCTGAGCTTCAGCCTCTTAGTGATCACACAGACACTCAACCTCATCAAACGGTATTTTAATAAAATAAATAAATGACTCAGTTTGAGAACCTCATAGTTTAGGAGACAAGCTGAAGGGTGTGTTGGCAGTAGCTCCTTGTGCAGAGGGCATTGGTGTCATTGAGTGAAAAGGGCGGGAGAAAGTGAGAGGGCCTGGGATGTGTATGTAAACAAAGAGGCGAGAGGGAGTGGGGGTGTGTTGGAGTGGGTGGGTGGGCTTCGAGAGGGAAAGCCAGTATAGGGAGGGTGTCTAAGGCTAAGACTGGGAGTGGCGGGAAGAGAAAGGGAGAGAGACCGTCTGTGTACCATCTGTTTACAGGCCTCGGTATTCCCGCTGTGTCGGGGAGACTCTTTGTAATCACTTGCAGACATGGGTGTGTCTATTATAAAGCTACATGCCTGTGTGTGTGTTGTGTGTGTGTGTGTGTGTGTGTGTGTGTGTGTGTGTGTGTGTGTGTGTGTGTGTGTGTGTGTGTGTGTGTGTGTGTGTGTGTGTGTGTGTGTGTGTGTGTGTGTGTGAGCCAGATGACATGAACTCAGATGACCTGCATTGTCTGTGAAATGACTTGCGGCAATGTGCAGATCAACGAGATAATTATGTGCATCTATCTAATAATAACAT
>CM076969.1:18343107-18478107 GCA_039105355.1 Benthosema pterotum | reverse complement strand
TGCATTTCAAGTGACGAATGACACGGGGACGGGCCGGTTTGTCATTGTGCACTCAACTCAAGCTAATGCCACGACACAAACGTCAACCGCGTTCCCCCCCACCCCCGACACCAGGGGTCAAAGTTGAGTGTCTGCTGCTGCGTGTGGAAGTACTCAGAGAGAGAGAGGAGGGTCAGTGAGTTTAACACAGGCAGTGCCTAAGGGTCATGTTTTTGTCTGTGTTGGGAGATGGGGGGAAGGGGGGGGGGGTTTGGGGGGCACCAGTTTGCTGCGGGTGGGTATGGGAGGGGGGCGTGGTACCATGTGCGGCTGATTGTGTTGGGCTTTTTTCCCCACGGCTCCAGAGGCTTCTGCTTGGTTTTGTTCTTTTGAACGCAGGGATCATGTGCAGGATGGCAGGGGATTGGACAGCGGCCGCCACTTTCTATTGGTCCATGTGTGGCTGCAGTGCATCACCGTCATATGTCCTCGTCTCTAGTCGTGGAAAACTACTCACATTAACTGAGTAAAAGTATAAGTACTGCAATATGACAGATACTCTGTTACAAAGCAGTCTTAATTTGTAACTCAACCAATGCCGGAGCTCACCTCATGCCTATTGCATATTGCAATAGTTATGCATGGCCTGGCGGAGCATAAAATAATAACAGACTTGTGTCAAGCGTAGACTAGTATAGCCGGCTATTTCCTCAGCATAGTTGAATTGAAAATGAAATTAAGAGTGCCATTGCTATCTATATGACCCTGATCGTCTCGTTTTCGAGGGGGTCCGGCAACATACGACAAATACAGAACAATACAACAAGTGGGCCTACATTCATACTCACAGACAAAAAACAAAAGCTCTTCTATAAGTATAGCTGCTCCCTCCCCAGCCCACCAGAATAGTAGACATTAGGCGTCAATGTAGTTATGCAAAAATGTAATAGATGCACATATCCCAAAGGCAGGTCAAACAACCATAGCAGACGAGAAATGAGACATCCCACAAAACCAGCGTCCATTAATCAAAAGCATGCAAATGCACATTAAGAATTATTAATATCATCAAGAATTACAATGAAGTCACAGCCAGATTTATAGAGGAAAAAAGTGCAATCGGAGATATTTAGAAACAGTACCATGGTGTTTGCTGCTTCCGCGCATAACTAGCGGCTGTGTGTAGGTCATCGCAAACAGAAATATCCTATGAGTAGTCGGGCAACAAAATGGTCAGTTACGTCAATGGAAACTAAAATAATAAGGTAATAAGGTACCAAAACTACCTCTACAGTTAGGGGATCTGCAGTGACAAATACCGAAGCTCACTTGAAGCTCCCCCAAGCTAAGTTAAAGGCCAGAATTCAAATTGGCTTAGATAAAAGTCCAAATTACTTAAAGCAGGGGTTCTAAACCCTTGGGTTAATTGTGACCCCTCGGGAGGTCCCAAAGGGCTGAATGGCTGAAAAATGTAAAATATCCTTAAAGATATCTGGCTTTAGTATATTAACGTTATTGTAGCAGTCATTTTGTGGACGGGGAGGGGGCCGGGTCCCAAGACATGGCCAAAGCATTTCCAGGGGTCCCCAGCCAAAACGTTGAGAACCCATGACTTAAAGTGCCAAATAAGATGCACAATGCACCGTATCATGACCTATGGAGCCTCCTACCTCTCACTTCTCCTCTGTGCATCTGTGTTGGGACTTCATTATGATCTCACCTGCACACCTGTGTGGTTTCGTGACTGCATCAATTTGCAGGGTTGTGTTTCACACACAGACATTATAAACACCTGGCAAAAGTGCTGTGGTAGTTCCCGCTAGACACGTGTGTGTGTGTGTGTGTGTGTGTGTGTGTGTGTGTGTGTGTGTGTGTGTGTGTGTGTGTGTGTGTGTGTGTGTGTGTGTGTGTGTGTGTGTGTGTGTGTGTGTGTGTCAGCCCCCGCCCAGCTGTGGAATGCAGGGCATGTTGTTATGGTCCACATGTGGTGTCTCTTTATGCATTAAAAGCTCAACATATGGGAAGGATTCTCCTGTTAAGCACTAAAGACTTCAACATTCATGAGCAGCAGGTGGACTAGCCCCGATACGTTCCCTCAATACTCTACGCTCACTCTGTAGCTCCGAGATGAGGTCACGAGTCGAGCTTCGAAATCGCCGTTCAGACACGGCGCATGGTTTCCACAATACACGATTCTTACCTGTTTCTGCACATGAAGAGAGAGTCTAATTTTACACAGCATAGATATGAATACTAGTTCTTTTTAAAAAGGAAAGAGATCCTTTTAGAGGACAACTCCTCAACATCTCAATGAAAACAATAGAACAATGGAAACAATGGAACCAAGAGACTACACCCCCAACCAATCTGAGGGGACAAGAATGAGACAAAGGGTCATTAAGCCATCCACTGAAACTCAAGAGGCGTGGCCCAAGGCAATTGAAACCCACACCTCCCCCTAAGGACATTTAAAGCCAGGGGCAGAGAGTAACAAATCATTCTTCTTGAAGAATCTCTTGCCTGAAGAAGGACGAAACAGTCCGAAACGTTGCAATGTATCAGAGAGGAAACCAGCGGACCCAGACCCAGAGGAGCGACTGCAGACCACGCTGCAGACCACGGACCGACCAGGAGAGGAATCCACGGGTGAGTATGGTAAGTCAACACACACACTCACACTTTCAGAAAACAGTTAGAATAATGAACAAACTTATCGTAGCCACACATCATCTGCAGAACGTAACTGCTTCTGACAGAGCACCAACCAGCATAGCCAGGAAAACACTAGAACTGATTAATCTAATTAAACCAGCTCAGTCTACAGAACACACCACCCTGATGCTGGAGGGTAACGCTAGAAATTGGTGCTACACAACATTGCTAATCCTAGAAGAACACTACACAACACTTTTGACTACAACAAAACAAGAATTGTCCAACTGCCTAACAGGGGACTGGGAGGACATTTACGCTATAGCAAGCAAGTGGGCCCGGAAAAATTTAGGCAAACGATTGAAACAGACAGAACTAGACCAGGCCCACAAAATGATAACAGAACTATACACAGACAGACGCAGACAGACAGAGGTTGAGGGGAGGGGAACCTCCCCCCCTACCCCACCACCTCCCCCCACCCCCCCACCCCCCACCCTCCACCCCACTGTCATTACCACAGGGACTGGAAACGCAGAACCAACCAACCCAACGGCTGAAACCGGACCACTGGTTCTCACACAAGCCAACTTCCCGGAGCTAAGGGCCCCAGCCCAGAAACTGCCACCACAAAGAACCACGAGAGCCAGGAGAACCAGGAGAACAGAGGATGACCCGGACCAGATCACCCCAGCCCCCACCCAGAGCACACAGTCAACCACGCCACTCCAACAGAGGACACGCCGGACCAGGGCAATGAGGGGCCAAGGAAGCCAACCCACACAGGACCCAACTCCGGAAGAAGACCAGGACACACCAAACCACACATCAGACGAATCAACACCAAGACGAGGACGAACGGAAAGAAGAGAAGAGAGACCAGACACCTGGGAAATACCACACAGAAATGAGACCACCAACAGGAAGAATGTAGTATGGAAACTGCGACCAAAGAAGAGGATTTTAATCATAGGGGACAGCAATGTGGGAGCCATTCCTGCATTTTCAAGAAAAGACCTACAGATTGAGTGCTACCCAGGCATGAAGTTTGACCACCTGAAGAGGCTTCTACAGAGGACGGGAAACACCAACAAAGTGGCACACTGTATTCTATCTGTGGGAATTAACAACCGGGAACAGCAGACAATGGAAACAGGACGCAAGACCATGAGAGCGGCAGTCCTAGCAGCACAAGAAACCTTCCCTACCGCACGGGTGCACGTACCAATGATCAACTACTCAGAAAACCTCAGAGCAGAAGAAAAGCGAAACCTGGACAGCCTGAACCAGGCAATAGAAACACAAAACCACCTACCAAAAGTGGATGAGCGGGACTTCAGGACAGGCCGGGACAACATACACTGGACAAAGGAAACTGCACAAGCAATGCTAGACAACTGGATGTTGAGTTTAAACTAAATAGCCCCAGAGACCAAGACAGGCCGGGGCATTCAAACAAGAGCATCATTAATTTATCCAACTACTTTCGACCAGACCAACACCAGATAGATCTACTGGAAAAAGGACTATCGTTTGTCCCAACCCTGGATATATACAAACAGCAGAAGAACAAACTCAGAAGAGATATATCAGATTATCACCGAAGACTTAAATTAGCTTCCCATTTTGGACCAGGAGACGAAAGGGAAATCCCACCATTTCAGCCAAGCTCCAATTGGGAACCACCAGCAGAGTCACTCCCCCAGAACCTGAAACAATTAATCCAAGAAGACACACAGACAGTGGAGAGGCTACCAGGACACATCAAAGAAAAGGACAACCTCAACATAGAACAGGTAAGAGCCTTAAGAACACTAGCTAGAAACAAAGACATAGTCATTAAACCTGCAGACAAAGGGAGCTCAATTATCATAATGGACAGGCAACAATACCTACTGGAGGGAGAGAGACAACTCAACAATCCTGACCATTACAGGCCATTAGCACAACCAATATATAATCAGACAGCCATAGAAACCAAAGAGATTATAGATAGATTAAGAGAAAAAAAGTACATTAACTACAAACAAGCTAAATACCTGATAGGGCGGGACACCCCACGTGCACGGATCTTTTATCTATTACCAAAGATTCATAAAGATCCTAGCACATGGACTATACCGTACGAGATCCCACCAGGAAGACCAATTGTTTCAGATTGTAGTAGTGAGACTTATCATTCTGCTGAATATATTGAGCATTTCCTAAACCCTCTGTCTATAAAACACGCATCCTACATCAAGGACACTTATGACTTTGTTGAAAAAATCAAAGCCATAACTGTACCGCAAAATGCAATTTTATTTTCCATTGACATAGACAGTCTGTACACAAACATAGAGACAGACGCCGGACTACAGGCGGTAAAGGAAATGTTCAAAAAATATCCAGACAGTAAGCGCCCAGATGCAGAATTACTAGAATTACTACATCTAAATCTGACCAAGAATGACTTCCAATTTAACAATAAATTTTACCTTCAAACAAAGGGTACAGCTATGGGAAAACGGTTTGCTCCGTCCTATGCAAACATCTACATGGCTCTATGGGAGGAAACAGCTCTAAAAAAGTGTAGACTTAGACCCACACAATATTTCAGGTTCCTTGATGACATCTTTGGAACATGGACTCATTCAGAACAAGAGTTCCAAGAATTCATTAATATTTTAAACACACACCATAGATCAATTACAATCAAATACGCTACAAGCACAGAAAAGATTGATTTCCTAGATGTTACAGTATTCAAAGGACCAAACTTTAGTACAAGCGGGAAACTGGATCTTAAGGTTTACTTTAAAGAAACAGACACACATGCACTTTTACATAAAACATCCTTCCACCCACCACACACATACAGAGGTATAGTGAAATCACAACTGCTAAGGTTCAGTCGCATCTGTACACAACAAAGCGATTTTAAATTAGCATGTAAAACTCTATTTAATGCCCTAAAACAACGGGGTACACAAGGACCTTTCTAAGAAAAACCTTTGACACCTTTCGAGAGGTGAAAGAGAGGGATGAAAGACCCCAAATTGCTCTAGTAACCACATATTCAACATTAAGCAAAATAGCTAGCATGAGGATCAAAAGAAACTTTGCAAGAAGGGCAGAAGATCCACTAGAGGGGTACAAAGTAATACCTGCCTACAGAAAAAATAAAAACTTAAAAGATTACCTAGTCCACAGCAAACTCAAAGGAGCAAACAGAACCCTCCCTAAAAGCCCAGATTACTTTAAACCCAAACCACTAGTGAAGAATAGAGCAACGAAAATCATGATAGGGATAAAACAAAACATTACAGCGTCCACAAAAAAACTGTGTCTATTTAATCACGTGCAACAAATGCAAGTTACAATATGTAGGGGAAACCAGAAACACAATAGCGGATAGACTTAACCAACATAGATATAACATAAAAAATGCCAAAGAGATGTCCCTAATAGTAGAACACTTTATGGGACATGGAATTGGGGCAATGGAAGTGTGTGGATTAGAATCCAATCAAACATGGACAGAGGGAGAGAGGAAGTTTGCAGAAAAACAATGGATTTTAAAACTTAATACCACATTCCCACAGGGTTTAAACCACTATGAAAGATAACTAAGATTATTTATCTCAGACCTAGAGAGACTCCTTCAACAAAGATGGCGAATGCAAACATTCTCTGTATTGTACTCCTACATAATGTTGTAAGAGACAAAACATTGAAGTCTTTTTCCACAAACCTAACCAGCTAGTACCTCTGAAATTGAAGAGAGAGTCTAATTTTACACAGCATAGATATGAATACTAGTTCTTTTTAAAAAGGAAAGAGATCCTTTTAGAGGACAACTCCTCAACATCTCAATGAAAACAATAGAACAATGGAAACAATGGAACCAAGAGACTACACCCCCAACCAATCTGAGGGGACAAGAATGAGACAAAGGGTCATTAAGCCATCCACTGAAACTCAAGAGGCGTGGCCCAAGGCAATTGAAACCCACACCTCCCCCTAAGGACATTTAAAGCCAGGGGCAGAGAGTAACAAATCATTCTTCTTGAAGAATCTCTTGCCTGAAGAAGGACGAAACAGTCCGAAACGTTGCAATGTATCAGAGAGGAAACCAGCGGACCCAGACCCAGAGGAGCGACTGCAGACCACGCTGCAGACCACGGACCGACCAGGAGAGGAATCCACGGGTGAGTATGGTAAGTCAACACACACACTCACACTTTCAGAAAACAGTTAGAATAATGAACAAACTTATCGTAGCCACACATCATCTGCAGAACGTAACTGCTTCTGACAGAGCACCAACCAGCATAGCCAGGAAAACACTAGAACTGATTAATCTAATTAAACCAGCTCAGTCTACAGAACACACCACCCTGATGCTGGAGGGTAACGCTAGAAATTGGTGCTACACAACATTGCTAATCCTAGAAGAACACTACACAACACTTTTGACTACAACAAAACAAGAATTGTCCAACTGCCTAACAGGGGACTGGGAGGACATTTACGCTATAGCAAGCAAGTGGGCCCGGAAAAATTTAGGCAAACGATTGAAACAGACAGAACTAGACCAGGCCCACAAAATGATAACAGAACTATACACAGACAGACGCAGACAGACAGAGGTTGAGGGGAGGGGAACCTCCCCCCCTACCCCACCACCTCCCCCCACCCCCCCACCCCCCACCCTCCACCCCACTGTCATTACCACAGGGACTGGAAACGCAGAACCAACCAACCCAACGGCTGAAACCGGACCACTGGTTCTCACACAAGCCAACTTCCCGGAGCTAAGGGCCCCAGCCCAGAAACTGCCACCACAAAGAACCACGAGAGCCAGGAGAACCAGGAGAACAGAGGATGACCCGGACCAGATCACCCCAGCCCCCACCCAGAGCACACAGTCAACCACGCCACTCCAACAGAGGACACGCCGGACCAGGGCAATGAGGGGCCAAGGAAGCCAACCCACACAGGACCCAACTCCGGAAGAAGACCAGGACACACCAAACCACACATCAGACGAATCAACACCAAGACGAGGACGAACGGAAAGAAGAGAAGAGAGACCAGACACCTGGGAAATACCACACAGAAATGAGACCACCAACAGGAAGAATGTAGTATGGAAACTGCGACCAAAGAAGAGGATTTTAATCATAGGGGACAGCAATGTGGGAGCCATTCCTGCATTTTCAAGAAAAGACCTACAGATTGAGTGCTACCCAGGCATGAAGTTTGACCACCTGAAGAGGCTTCTACAGAGGACGGGAAACACCAACAAAGTGGCACACTGTATTCTATCTGTGGGAATTAACAACCGGGAACAGCAGACAATGGAAACAGGACGCAAGACCATGAGAGCGGCAGTCCTAGCAGCACAAGAAACCTTCCCTACCGCACGGGTGCACGTACCAATGATCAACTACTCAGAAAACCTCAGAGCAGAAGAAAAGCGAAACCTGGACAGCCTGAACCAGGCAATAGAAACACAAAACCACCTACCAAAAGTGGATGAGCGGGACTTCAGGACAGGCCGGGACAACATACACTGGACAAAGGAAACTGCACAAGCAATGCTAGACAACTGGATGTTGAGTTTAAACTAAATAGCCCCAGAGACCAAGACAGGCCGGGGCATTCAAACAAGAGCATCATTAATTTATCCAACTACTTTCGACCAGACCAACACCAGATAGATCTACTGGAAAAAGGACTATCGTTTGTCCCAACCCTGGATATATACAAACAGCAGAAGAACAAACTCAGAAGAGATATATCAGATTATCACCGAAGACTTAAATTAGCTTCCCATTTTGGACCAGGAGACGAAAGGGAAATCCCACCATTTCAGCCAAGCTCCAATTGGGAACCACCAGCAGAGTCACTCCCCCAGAACCTGAAACAATTAATCCAAGAAGACACACAGACAGTGGAGAGGCTACCAGGACACATCAAAGAAAAGGACAACCTCAACATAGAACAGGTAAGAGCCTTAAGAACACTAGCTAGAAACAAAGACATAGTCATTAAACCTGCAGACAAAGGGAGCTCAATTATCATAATGGACAGGCAACAATACCTACTGGAGGGAGAGAGACAACTCAACAATCCTGACCATTACAGGCCATTAGCACAACCAATATATAATCAGACAGCCATAGAAACCAAAGAGATTATAGATAGATTAAGAGAAAAAAAGTACATTAACTACAAACAAGCTAAATACCTGATAGGGCGGGACACCCCACGTGCACGGATCTTTTATCTATTACCAAAGATTCATAAAGATCCTAGCACATGGACTATACCGTACGAGATCCCACCAGGAAGACCAATTGTTTCAGATTGTAGTAGTGAGACTTATCATTCTGCTGAATATATTGAGCATTTCCTAAACCCTCTGTCTATAAAACACGCATCCTACATCAAGGACACTTATGACTTTGTTGAAAAAATCAAAGCCATAACTGTACCGCAAAATGCAATTTTATTTTCCATTGACATAGACAGTCTGTACACAAACATAGAGACAGACGCCGGACTACAGGCGGTAAAGGAAATGTTCAAAAAATATCCAGACAGTAAGCGCCCAGATGCAGAATTACTAGAATTACTACATCTAAATCTGACCAAGAATGACTTCCAATTTAACAATAAATTTTACCTTCAAACAAAGGGTACAGCTATGGGAAAACGGTTTGCTCCGTCCTATGCAAACATCTACATGGCTCTATGGGAGGAAACAGCTCTAAAAAAGTGTAGACTTAGACCCACACAATATTTCAGGTTCCTTGATGACATCTTTGGAACATGGACTCATTCAGAACAAGAGTTCCAAGAATTCATTAATATTTTAAACACACACCATAGATCAATTACAATCAAATACGCTACAAGCACAGAAAAGATTGATTTCCTAGATGTTACAGTATTCAAAGGACCAAACTTTAGTACAAGCGGGAAACTGGATCTTAAGGTTTACTTTAAAGAAACAGACACACATGCACTTTTACATAAAACATCCTTCCACCCACCACACACATACAGAGGTATAGTGAAATCACAACTGCTAAGGTTCAGTCGCATCTGTACACAACAAAGCGATTTTAAATTAGCATGTAAAACTCTATTTAATGCCCTAAAACAACGGGGGTACACAAGGACCTTTCTAAGAAAAACCTTTGACACCTTTCGAGAGGTGAAAGAGAGGGATGAAAGACCCCAAATTGCTCTAGTAACCACATATTCAACATTAAGCAAAATAGCTAGCATGAGGATCAAAAGAAACTTTGCAAGAAGGGCAGAAGATCCACTAGAGGGGTACAAAGTAATACCTGCCTACAGAAAAAATAAAAACTTAAAAGATTACCTAGTCCACAGCAAACTCAAAGGAGCAAACAGAACCCTCCCTAAAAGCCCAGATTACTTTAAACCCAAACCACTAGTGAAGAATAGAGCAACGAAAATCATGATAGGGATAAAACAAAACATTACAGCGTCCACAAAAAACTGTGTCTATTTAATCACGTGCAACAAATGCAAGTTACAATATGTAGGGGAAACCAGAAACACAATAGCGGATAGACTTAACCAACATAGATATAACATAAAAAATGCCAAAGAGATGTCCCTAATAGTAGAACACTTTATGGGACATGGAATTGGGGCAATGGAAGTGTGTGGATTAGAATCCAATCAAACATGGACAGAGGGAGAGAGGAAGTTTGCAGAAAAACAATGGATTTTAAAACTTAATACCACATTCCCACAGGGTTTAAACCACTATGAAAGATAACTAAGATTATTTATCTCAGACCTAGAGAGACTCCTTCAACAAAGATGGCGAATGCAAACATTCTCTGTATTGTACTCCTACATAATGTTGTAAGAGACAAAACATTGAAGTCTTTTTCCACAAACCTAACCATAACCTTTTGAAAAGGGCGCCCGTTTGTGAAAACGGGCGCCCGCTTTTGTGAAAACGGGCGCCCGCTTTTGAAAACGGGCGCCCGTTTTTGTGAAAGCGGGCGCCCGCTTTTGAAACCGGGCGCCCGCTTTTGAAACCGGGCGCCCGCGGGCGAGGTCGCTTTTGGATTTCGCCCCTGCTGGGAGTTCCTCACAGAGTTCCCTGCACAGAAGTTATGTTACTTCCAGTATCATCATCATCTGTTTCTCACCCAATTTTGCAAAACCTTGATAAAATGTGTCACTGCAACACAAACTATTACAGACGCATGGCCCACATTCATCCTAATACATAATTATAATTTGTTCCGTGCATGAGACACTGTTTGAGAGCAGGCAGAAAGAAGTGCTGCTTTGGACTTGGTGACTTGGTGCTTTGGTGACAAACTAACACCTATAGTTACTGTTTTCGCCTTATGCATCTCTCCTGTTTATTCAGGGGCGGGTGTAACATTTCCCAATTGGGGGCAGGCGAAAATGGTACAGGACTTTTATTAGACAAGTAAAGCATCAATAATAACATAAGTTGTTGTTGAAGTTGCAACAGACATGCAAAAAGACATGCATAAAGCTAACGGTCTGACTTAGAGAGTTTTCTGTTTTAATGATAAAATGGTTTTGGTTTAGTGTTGACATAACTGTAGTAGCATAGTGTTTCAAATCATTCTAATTATAAGCACTTTAATTTGAAACATTTTTGAAATTTGGGTTGTTTTGCCATCATGTTTGGTGGGGCAGTCAGGACATTTAGGGGGGCATTGCCCCCCCATGCCCATGCCTAGATCCGCCCCTGTGTTTATTCACACCTGCTTTTCAATCAGCCAGTGGTGCCATGTCTCAGTGCACCTGCAGGCAGTCACAAGTGACTGTGTCCCAGAGGGAGCCAATGTTACCTTACTATATAGACACACTGACTCTCTCATTATGATCAGTGGGATAAAAAATAAAATAAAAATAGGCGGGGAGGGACCCCCCCAGCAAGGTCAAAAGGCCCCCCAGGGACAGATGGTGCATTTCAAGTGACGAATGACACGGGGACGGGCCGGTTTGTCATTGTGCACTCAACTCAAGCTAATGCCACGACACAAACGTCAACCGCGTTCCCCCCCACCCCCGACACCAGGGGTCAAAGTTGAGTGTCTGCTGCTGCGTGTGGAAGTACTCAGAGAGAGAGAGGAGGGTCAGTGAGTTTAACACAGGCAGTGCCTAAGGGTCATGTTTTTGTCTGTGTTGGGAGATGGGGGAAAGGGGGGGGGGTTTGGGGGGCACCAGTTTGCTGCGGGTGGGTATGGGAGGGGGGCGTGGTACCATGTGCGGCTGATTGTGTTGGGCTTTTTTCCCCACGGCTCCAGAGGCTTCTGCTTGGTTTTGTTCTTTTGAACGCAGGGATCATGTGCAGGATGGCAGGGGATTGGACAGCGGCCGCCACTTTCTATTGGTCCATGTGTGGCTGCAGTGCATCACCGTCATATGTCCTCGTCTCTAGTCGTGGAAAACTACTCACATTAACTGAGTAAAAGTATAAGTACTGCAATATGACAGATACTCTGTTACAAAGCAGTCTTAATTTGTAACTCAACCAATGCCGGAGCTCACCTCATGCCTATTGCATATTGCAATAGTTATGCATGGCCTGGCGGAGCATAAAATAATAACAGACTTGTGTCAAGCGTAGACTAGTATAGCCGGCTATTTCCTCAGCATAGTTGAATTGAAAATGAAATTAAGAGTGCCATTGCTATCTATATGACCCTGATCGTCTCGTTTTCGAGGGGGTCCGGCAACATACGACAAATACAGAACAATACAACAAGTGGGCCTACATTCATACTCACAGACAAAAAACAAAAGCTCTTCTATAAGTATAGCTGCTCCCTCCCCAGCCCACCAGAATAGTAGACATTAGGCGTCAATGTAGTTATGCAAAAATGTAATAGATGCACATATCCCAAAGGCAGGTCAAACAACCATAGCAGACGAGAAATGAGACATCCCACAAAACCAGCGTCCATTAATCAAAAGCATGCAAATGCACATTAAGAATTATTAATATCATCAAGAATTACAATGAAGTCACAGCCAGATTTATAGAGGAAAAAAGTGCAATCGGAGATATTTAGAAACAGTACCATGGTGTTTGCTGCTTCCGCGCATAACTAGCGGCTGTGTGTAGGTCATCGCAAACAGAAATATCCTATGAGTAGTCGGGCAACAAAATGGTCAGTTACGTCAATGGAAACTAAAATAATAAGGTAATAAGGTACCAAAACTACCTCTACAGTTAGGGATCTGCAGTGACAAATAGCGAAGCTCACTTGAAGCTCCCCCAAGCTAAGTTAAAGGCCAGAATTCAAATTGGCTTAGATAAAAGTCCAAATTACTTAAAGCAGGGGTTCTAAACCCTTGGGTTAATTGTGACCCCTCGGGAGGTCCCAAAGGGCTGAATGGCTGAAAAATGTAAAATATCCTTAAAGATATCTGGCTTTAGTATATTAACGTTATTGTAGCAGTCATTTTGTGGACGGGGAGGGGGCCGGGTCCCAAGACATGGCCAAAGCATTTCCAGGGGTCCCCAGCCAAAACGTTGAGAACCCATGACTTAAAGTGCCAAATAAGATGCACAATGCACCGTATCATGACCTATGGAGCCTCCTACCTCTCACTTCTCCTCTGTGCATCTGTGTTGGGACTTCATTATGATCTCACCTGCACACCTGTGTGGTTTCGTGACTGCATCAATTTGCAGGGTTGTGTTTCACACACAGACATTATAAACACCTGGCAAAAGTGCTGTGGTAGTTCCCGCTAGACACGTGTGTGTGTGTGTGTGTGTGTGTGTGTGTGTGTGTGTGTGTGTGTGTGTGTGTGTGTGTGTGTGTGTGTGTGTGTGTGTGTGTGTGTGTGTGTGTGTCAGCCCCCGCCCAGCTGTGGAATGCAGGGCATGTTGTTATGGTCCACATGTGGTGTCTCTTTATGCATTAAAAGCTCAACATATGGGAAGGATTCTCCTGTTAAGCACTAAAGACTTCAACATTCATGAGCAGCAGGTGGACTAGCCCCGATACGTTCCCTCAATACTCTACGCTCACTCTGTAGCTCCGAGATGAGGTCACGAGTCGAGCTTCGAAATCGCCGTTCAGACACGGCGCATGGTTTCCACAATACACGATTCTTACCTGTTTCTGCACATGTAATCCAAACAGTGAAGGACCCTACGCACGTATAACTAGGTTAACATTATGTACGGAAGAGAAAATCCAACCCGAAACTTGAACAGAGCACTTATATCTCTGCTTTTGTCAGACAGTTTTATGTTTTCGTCGCCATGTTGCCACACATTACTGCCCCCTCTGGTCAGATTCTATGCATGGATTGCAATGGGAACGATCTGGCCAGAGGGGGCAGTAATGTGCGGCAACATGGCGACGAAAACATAAAACTGTCTGACAAAAGCAGAGATATAAGTGCTCTGTTCAAGTTTCGGGTTGGATTTTCTCTTCCGTACATAATGTTAACCTAGTTATACGTGCGTAGGGTCCTTCACTGTTTGGATTACATGTGCAGAAACAGGTAAGAATCGTGTATTGTGGAAACCATGCGCCGTGTCTGAACGGCGATTACGAAGCTCGACTCGTGACCTCATCTTGGAGCTACAGAGTGAGCGTAGAGTATTGAGGGAACGTATCGGGGCTACAGGTGGACCAAAGACCATGGTGCCAACAGAGACTGACCCCGGGGCGCGGGCGGGGTGGTCGAAGAGGTACCACCAATACCACATACTAGAAGTAAAAAAAAAAGCCTAACATTTTAAATGTTCTACATGTGTCAAACCAGGCCTATGTGTTTTGATGTGATACATTGAGCGATTGTAGACCGTCCATTTTCTGAATAGCCAAATTATAACAAATACCTTGCACAGTTGCATGTTTTGTGAGACTGGTTTGTATGATAACAATCGATGTCTGCACTTCTAGCCTAAGTTTTCAAACACATGTAGTGGCATAAGGAAAGTACAACATTTGGCGGTTAGGCGTACATTCATTGTATAAAATGTAGACATACAAAGCAAGTCATATACCATAAAGTACAGTACTTGGGTAACTATACTTTTCTGCAGTCTGGGGACTGTTCACCGATGCAGCGTCTGATTCCACTTGGCTTGCAGACCTCACAGGGTTATTTTCTTTAACAGTGGTGAGGTCATTACAATTTTGACCCAAATCTTTGAAAGGCGTGTGCAAAACTGTGCATGCTGAGAGGAGAGGAGAGGAGAGGAGAGGAGAGGAGAGGAGAGGAGAGGAGAGGAGAGGAGAGGAGAGGAGAGGAGAGGAGAGGAGAGGAGAGGAGAGGAGAGGAGAGGAGAGGAGAGGAGAGGAGAGGAGAGGGTTAATGGCTTGCTCAGCTGTTGGGGAAAGTCCTGGGCTAACCGCCGTTTTGGTTGAATTGAGAAAACTACGTCATACCGTCAGAGGTCTTGTTCTGCTCTCAGGGCCACGTTGGAATTGTCTTTGTGTTGACAAAGACCTTTGTCTTTGCAGGTCTGTATCTATGTATCTATCACTTAGCCCTTCCCTACCGACCCACCTCCGTGCGCCCTATCACGTTCCGAAAGCTTTAGGAATTAGTAGTGGGAAACGTGCTCAAATGGAGCACCTTAAACAAGTCTTATCTCGTTGACTCCACTATGACTCAAGGCACTTAGATGCTTTCCCCACATTAGGGTTAGGTTCAGTGTTCAGTCTCCACAAACTTCATCCTATACAAACATGACATTTCCGTTAACAATGAAAGGATACTTTTACGTCATAGCGTCTGAGCTAATCATACATCATGATGACAAATTCTCTCACACAAACACTGATATGATATACTGTATCAGACTCATCATCACGATGTGTGTACTGTATATACTGTAGGCTTTTGATTCTCAGTAACAAGTAATAAGTTACCAATAGATACATTTTCTTGTCATATCATAACTTCTTTTAGCCTCAAATTGTGACTGGCCAGTGGCCATGTGAGATAATGTATGAGAGTCCCTCAATTCAGCTGTGATTCTTGCTTTTATACATTTTGATGTTGAGAAAGGGGACATTCTGCACAATAGTAGGCCTACTTTTCCTTCTGCTAATATACGTATGATACATTTGTATCATATTGTAAATTGGGGTGAAAATCATTTAAATCGCGTTCCTCCTTCAGTTTCACTGATTTCCCTGACCTTTATCCCTGACTATATTATCCCTGAACAGTCTCTGGTCAGGGATAATCGCATGCATGCATGCACGCACGCGCACCTCCACCTCTCACCCCCGCAATAACACCCACAGCATCCTCTAATGACATCATTGGCTCTGCATGCATAGCACTCATCCTCTACGGTTGATCCAGTCCAGACCTCTTCCTGTTGGCATCTCTCTCTCTCCTCCTATTTCTATTTACCAGCCTGGAATAACAGAGCACTTTGCATTGGAATGTCAGATGGGAGCCACTGATGGTGGCGGTGACAGAGAGAGAGAGAGAGAGAGAGAGAGAGAGAGAGAGAGAGAGAGAGAGAGAGAGAGAGAGAGAGAGAGAGAGAGAGAGAGAGAGAGAGAGAGAGAGAGAGAGAGAGAGAGAGAGGGAGAGTATGTGTATGCGTGCGTGCAGGAGGGCGTGTGTGTGTACATGTGCAACGTAACTTGTTTATATTAGGGTACTACACTCATGAGAAACTGTATTTTGTAAAATTTGACAAATATGAGGACAATTTTGCTGCTCCTACAGTAATTAAACAAATACAAATATTTATAGAGAGTGTTTCAGGGGTTATATGGTAGGGAATAGGGGTAGGGTTACAGTTATGCCCAACAAATGCATTATTTGTGGCTTTAGGTTTAGTTTTGAAAATAAAGAATAAAAACAAACAAAATAGAGAGAGAAAAGTTGAAATTAAACTTGGAATTCATATGAAGGCCATCCTAAAATATTGATATCCTCACAAGTATAGTCATAGAAACTTACGTGGCATGTGTGTGCAGTGTGTGCGCACCTCTGAAATGTAGATTATCTCATCCCCTGCTGTCTCTCTGTCTCTCTCCTCCATATCTGTGATTCTTTCCCATTGTGTTGGTCTACTCTGCCTCGCCAGGAATGTCCCACATCAGCAGCCACATTCTGCGACACGCACGCACGCGCGCACACACACACACACACACACACACACACACACACACACACACACACACACACACACACACACACACACACACACACACACACAAAACATAATTTAGTGTTTGTTGCGAACAAACACTGCTGAAAACTGTGTGTATTGTGTAGACTTTCAGGGTCTGTCTGGAATAAATTGTACGTTTATATAGCGCCCTTATCCAAATAGCAACCTTGTGGTTACCATCAATTGATGTGAACATCTTCAACACAGTGTCTTTCCGCTGGTGGAAGTTGCCCACAATGAAGAGAAGAAGGTTGCCTTAACGTTCCCTTCAGGTACCGAGACCACACAGCTGTACTGAGAGTTGATATTGGTTACATCTGCGGTGGCTGTACGCATGAAACAGGTTCCAGCAAGTGGTCCATCTACAAAGTGAATTATGCTTTTGATGTGGACACTTACAGATGGCTAAAGCCTGAGGTTTCTGCGTCCATTCCAGATGGTAGGATGTGGCACACAATGCAGATGTGGACTGTATCTTGTGGAAGATAAATTATGTCTTTGTAGGATGCACGGTATCATGCACCCAATTGGGGACTGGATTACTGGAGACTAATTAAGGTACAGGTTGGACACCACAGATTCTGAATTTATACCTCTACCACCATAATAACAACAATAGGCCTATTTGGGTCCTCATATAACCACAGAGTGCTTCACAAACTCACCTTCTCCACAGTGTGTGCGCGCACGCGCACGCGCGCACACACGCCCCCGGTCAACTTTGTTGTGATGAGCCTGTCAAGGGGTTTGCCCTAAAAGCTGTCGAACAGCACCCTCTAGTGGTGTAAGATGCATTCCTGAATGTACTATCAACCGATTAGGTTCTGACTTTGGGTGGCTATTTCTAAATGTATTGCTGAAAAATATGCAGTCGTTATAATTTTAAGCATGTAGGCCTATGATGTAATGCATTAGGCCTACAAAAAGCACGGGCGAATTATGAACATTATGGTTTTCAACCAGTGGTCATTGAAAGGGTTCCAGGTGGTCCCCAGCTAAATGATGGAAAGTTGGTTAACCAGATCTAAAAAGTATTCTTCATCATCATCTGAATTAATCCAAGTCTACACATACAGAGTAGAAGATAAATGGTCATTTGGATCTGTAGGCCATGTTTGGCTGTTTTGTTTCTGAAATCCAACCTGGAATTGTGGACACAAGCAAAATAAATCTTTAGTTTTGGGGTCTGTGGACTCAAATGCTGAATAAATAGTGGGTCCGATTAAGGTTGAAAACCACTGATTTAAAAGAACAATTGCGCCATCTGGTGTAGATCAGGTATTTTGGTTATGTCACAATAAAGCTCCACCTCTTCATGAACATAAGGAAATCCATGCTTTGGAAAACGTTTGTTTGTGCTGGAAAGTGGAAACAGTTACTACAATGCTATGTGGCAGCGTGACAAACCTACCTAGTGATAAACGTTGGCTTTATATCGTGCTAGGGCTTTATATAGATAGCCACAGAAAGACTATGTAAACAATCACAGACAGCAGTGGTGACGTTTCCACGTGAACTTTGATACCTTGTTGAGCTGACGATTAACTAGCAAGTCCGTTTAACAGAGCAGTGATCCCTTGACACAAAGTTTACATTTTTATATACATTTATAGGCTACTATTATTGGTTTGTTAGTTGGACTTTATTGTTGAGAATATGGAGAAAACCTGTGTCCCGTTGCTTTGTGTCCAGCCGTCCAGGGGTCTTGTGGATGAAAGGTTGAGCGTACTGGTGGTCAAGAACATGTCACCAGTTCAACACCTGACCATACACTCTCTGCTGCAGTCAGATGATGGAGACTACTGGGAGGCCTTCGGCCATTACACCAGTGATGCGAGAGGGCATGTCAATGGTAGGCATATTAACTGTATAACCAGGGGTGTAGTGGAAGGGGCGTCCCCCCACTTCTCACATCTAAAATATTTTGGGGCAAAAGTAGCTCTGGTCCAGAGCTCCACTGCTTCTGAGTTTGACTCAGACTCAGAACAATGCACGGAGACCAACAGAGCTCCAATGCAGGTCAGACTCAGTCAGAAGCAGTGGAGCTCTGGACCAGAGCTGGGGCAAAAGTAGGCCTATGTTTTTTGTCTTGTCATTTACTTTTATGGATACAATTAGGCATTGTAAACAATCTTTCTCAATATGCTATACTTGTTTTAATAGCGTGTCTGCATGTGTGTGTTGCGCAGGTGCACGCAAATGCAAGTCTGCATGCACGTGTCTTAAAGGGGAATTCCACTCATTTTCAATATTTTACTATGTCATTAATATACCTTAGAGATGTTGTGTGGACATGGTAAAAAGTTCCCCCATTCTGTGTTTCATCAAGATGTTAATGAGTTTCCTTTTTTTCTGAGAGTGGACAAATGGAACCAAGTGGACCCGCTATGGTCCATTTGGTTCACATTTTGTACAATTCCGCGTCCCCCCCACTTCTAAAAGTCCCACTACAACACTGTATAACAGTGGCTTTCAACCTTTTTCATACCAGGGCCCACTATTTATTTAGAATTTGAGCCACGGACCACCATTTGATGACATTTTAGCCCCACAGACCCCCAAAACTAAAGATTTGTTTTGCTTTTGTCCGCAATAGGCCTACCAGGGAATTTTTCAGAAACAAAACAGTCTAACATACAGATCAAAATCACCATTAATCTTCACATTAATCTTGAGGGTGTGGGTGAAAATTGGTTTCATTACGGTCTCAAAGAGTTACATCTGGTTATCCAACTTTCATTTAGCTGGGGCCACTTGGAACCCTCTCAAGGACCACAGGTGGTCCCCAGACCACTGGTTAAAAACCACTGGCATAGGTTATAAAGTAGGCCTGTCTATTACTTAACATACTGTATCAACAAATAGTAAAATCAAGAAGTATCTACCATATTTTTCCTGTAGCTATTTCCTCACAGGGATCATATGATTGATTGATTGGTTGTTAATAGAGTAACAAACAAAGTCCTAGGCTACAGGCTAACAAGCAAGGCACAATATAGAGATGCGCAGTGACGTCACCAGCCCTGTTCCACTAGTGGATTCCTCATTCATTTTCCTCATAGACTTTTCGAAAACGGTTAATAAAAACACCATTGCGCCGCGGCCAAAGCCAACTCGGGTCGTGACAAATCATGACAACAAACACAATATCATCATATAATATATAATTAGGAAGAATTATATATGATCATCTTAGAAATTATTTTATTGTCCCAAAAGTTTGTGTGTGTCATCATGATTCGTCACGACTCGAGTTGGCTTTGTCCGCGGCGTAATCGTCTTTATATAAATTATTTTCGAAAAGTCTATGAGAAAAATGAATGGGGAATCCACTAGTGGAACAGGGGTGGTGACGTCACTGCGCAACAATATTACCGTAACATTTGGCAGGTGGGGCTCATTTCTGGTGTAAAGTCTAGAGTGCCTTTTTAGGACCATAAAACATATTGTATTGTGTTGGATTGCTTCCCATGTTGCATAGTGCTCAGAGATGTGTGTTTGGGGGGGACCTATGATGGGGTGGAACCCATGGGTCTGATCTGGAGCATGAGACCAGTGCCAGGCAGTAGAACTGGACTACGGTAAGAACATCCAGGAAAAATCTTTTGAAGTCTATTTATTATTAGTAGTAGTATTGTTAGTAGTAGTAGTAGTATGCATCTGATTGAGAGACAGCAAAATCAATTTGCGACCACGTCGTATGTCACGACGGGTGGTAAAACGGTCGCGATCGTTATAAATTTGTCTCAACCAGTGAACCGTTGCAACAGTTCTGGCCATTGATTTTGCCCATTCTGCTCTGATTAGTACTAGCATGCCTCTGAACAGAGACACCTCTCTTGTGAACACAGGTATAGGAAACTGCATGTCTCTAAGCCCACAGAGATCACCATCTCACTGTACAAACACCATATAAGTGAGGGCTTTAAGGAGCAGGCGGCTCTGGCCAGTGTTGTCATAGAGCGCTGGTACCAGGCTCCTGGAGTCCAGAGGATTGATGTCACCGAGGATGGACTCACAGCAGTCCTCTTTCTGCCGCCAGGTACGTAAACGTAAATCAAAAGACTGATGTAACTGATGTAACTTAAAGGGGAATTCCACCCATTTTCAACATTCTAATATGTCATTAGCAGGGCTTGACACTAACACTTGCCCGCTTGCCCGGGGCAAGTAAAAAAAATGGTGGGGCAAGTGAAGACTGCTACCTGGTTGCCCGATCGGGCAAGTGTGCAACTATAACACACAACATGGGAAGCACTATAACACAACACCAGATAAATTTGTCTTGAAGGAGGTCATTGCACTCTGCCTCTGTGTCTTTCCCTGCTTTCTAGCTATCCACAATTCCAGGCTGGATTTGGGAAACAAAACAGGCAAATTACCATACACATCAAAATGACCATTAATCTTCTACATTCTCTAGTTGTGTAGACCTGAGCTAATTAAGACGATGAATTTTAACTCTTGAGAGTGTAAAAATGAAACCAAATGGACCCGCAAGGGTCCATTTGGTTTCATGTTTACGTTCTCAAGAGTTACATCTGGTGAAACTTAAATGCAAAATTTACAATATATTTTTTGGGGGCAAGTGACCATGACCTGAGGGCAAGTAGAACCTGACTTGCACTTGCCCGATGGGCAAGTGCCTCGGAGACCTTAGTGTCAACCCCTGATTAGTATACCCTAGAGGTGCTGGGTGGACATGATAAAAAAGTTCCCCCATTCTGTGTTCCCAAGAAATGGAGGTCTGAAGAAAACCACTAACATGGTGAGACATCATGGTAAAACATAACATGATGACATCATCAAGATGTATTTTCACCATGTTAATGGATTTCTTTAGACGCTTCTTTTTTTCTGAGAGTGTATAAATGGAACCAAATGAACCCGTTAGGGTTCATTTGGTTGCATTTGTACACTCTCAGAAAAAATATTGAAAATGGGTGGAATTCCCCTTTAATGGTTACATTCACACAAACCTTTCTGCCACCAAATGTTTCACTAATTCACTGACTATCGTAAATGATGTACATCCGGAATGATTGTTTATTTTTTTGGACCACAGACAATACTAAGATGACATAATGTTATCGTACTTGGAGAAATTACTACCGTTGACCCAGGGCAGGGGTCGGCAACCCAAGATGTTGAAAGAGCCATTTTCGACCCAAAATTAAATTAAAATTCTGTCTGGAGCCGCATTTTATTTATTTTTTTCCTGAGAGTGTGCAAATGTGAACCAAATGGACCCTGGCGGGTCCATTTGGTTCCATTTGCACACTCTCAGAAAAAAAAAGGTCCTCAAATAAAAATCATTAACATGGTGAAACACAACCTTTCTTCAGAAATGGAGTTTCTAAAAAAAATAAATGAGTTTTACAGAACTCCATTTCTAGTCCACACAACATCTCTAAGGTATATTAATGACAGTAAACTGAGTAAACCTTTGAAAATGGGTGGTTCAGATTGAAAGCTCCACCTCTGATAACTGCTGGGCTTTTTTGACATGGCCAAGTGCTACTTTAACTGGCAACTGTCAGACAGCGCAACGCGTTTTGGGTGACTGAATTGTTCATATTATTTTGGTGTGGATCACCCCAGTGTGTGTATGTAATAATGCTACAGCCACTGAGCCAATAGGGCTGTGTTCTGGGGCCGCAGGTTGCTACCGTTGACCCAGGGGATGAATATGTGACACCTCAGGAAAAGCTGTTCTGTCTCCACCTGATTGATATGTGTTTTTCAAAGGCCCTGGACCATTCCCAGGAGTGTTGGACCTGTGGGGGGGAGGCGGAGGTATGCCAGAGTACCGATCTGCCCTCCTGGCATCTCACGGCTACGCATCTCTTACCCTGGATTACTTGGCCCCCAGAACCATCGGAGGTACAATTGCTCATGTGGGGAACGACTACTTTGAGGTACACTGCACATAGTTGTTGGTGAGAGTGTATACATGCAGCTAGGTGAATGCATATCGTGGCCAGACGAAAACTTGTGATCCTGGTTGAGATTCTTAGATTAGATTAGATTCTTAGATTAGATCTAAAGAGATTGGAGTAAAAAAACAGTTTGATCTGTAAATTTAATTGGTTCTCTGCTGCAATTTGTGGAACCCACAAGTTTCAATGAGCCCTTCTCAAACTCGGAGTTTTGTCCAATGCTAGTCGAAATAGTTTAGCAACTCTTGCTATGCAGGTCAAGCTTTCCTGGTCAACTCTCCTCTGCTAACGTGCCTATTGGACAAGGCCAAATTGAGTAGGGACTTAGTGAAGGGCTCATTCATTCAGTTTCATCAAGGACTAATTTATCACAGTAAATATAGCTGAATGCGAGGAAGAGTCGAGATTGGAAACTCTCACATACAAATGGCCAGAGTTGAGAACCAGCTGCTTCAATGTTTACATCACTATTAAATACATAATATTAAATACTATGGTGGTGTTCTCTCTTGTCTTTTGGATCAGACTGCATTCATGTTCCTAAAAGAGCATCCTCATGTGTGCAGTGACAGCATTGCCATGATGGGCTTGTCTTTCGGGGCCTCTGTGATGTTGGGACAGGCTGTGTACTCCACAGTAATTAAGGTATGAGTGCTTTGTTTAGTCCATCCTTTGTTCCAATCGAATTGATAGCAGTTCACTGTTGGTTGGTGTAAATGGGAAAACTGCGCATGGCCATTTTGACTTGGACACGCAACCACGTCCATTCTATGGTTTGCCTTCAATCGCCATTATCTCAGATTCTGCTCCCTCAATGTTACTTTTCTGGCAAACCAAGGGTTTTCAGTAACCGAGAGCAGGCGCTGTGAGACTGACAGGCAGTCTTCCACACAGGTTTAATTTTAAGATGTAAAAGGAGCTCACACACAACAAGGCTGAATTTTACTGCTCAAAAAATGACAGATGTTTCAGCCATCCAGCCTTCCTAAGTATGGATGGCCAAAACATCTGTCATCTGGGTAGCAGTAAAATGCAGTCTTGTTGTGTGTGACTCTCCTTTTACATTTTCATTTTACATCTATGAGTAACTCTCCTAAGTCTGAGTGGTGGTGGTCTAAAGAAAAGTAGCCTAGATGCCCCCACTATGCCTAATAGCCATTGTTTATGTCGCAGCCTATCTCGTTATGGTTCAATTTTCCATGGTGCAGCCAGATCTATGATTACTGCCCTGCACTCTTGGCAGAGCTGCCATAGCATGGAATGAGGGTTATTTTACTTCTACTCATGATATTATGCACAAGCACATCAAAGCATAATCCATCACTAGAACACTGTCTCAACTGCTATTGTCATCATCGATTGCTGATTGATCCATAATTCCACAACAATCCCCACTGTCCTAGAATTGAGTTGTTTAGACATCGGATTGGTTGTATCGACAGTTATGCAAGGAATATCTCATAGCTGCTTTCTCTACCTCCATAACAGTTTATGTTATAGTTTCTTCCAGCACAGAGATATACGTGCTATATCATACATTAATTATTTATGATGCTTAAATATGTTTTCATCCAGCCCAGATGCTTGGTAGGTGTGAGTGGGAGTCATGTGCAACCTGTCAGGGGAACCCTCTCTGAAATCCTTCATGAATATAACAAGTATGCTATTTTTTCTATCATGGAACTTATTCTCTGCTGCATAAAGTCTGCTGCATGCCCAAAAGACCAAGAAACACCCTAGAAACAACACCCACATTTAGAGCATTACGAGTAATATAAGTCCATAAGATGTAGTGCATGAGCACTGCGCCAAATTTAAACAATATACAGTATATTGTTGGCAGTCAAACCTTTTGCAGGCAACCGAGTGCGGGCTGACTCTCATTGTAGCCCACTCTCTAGCAGTGCAATGATGCACAGTACTGCCACCTGTTGGCAGAAAAAGTAATCAGTTCTATACAATAATTTCATTAGATGTAAAAATCTGCCTGCCTGTTAATGCAGGATGCTTTGGAAAAATAGTTTTCATGTGACTGTGAATGACTTGTTGTGAGCTGGTAGATCGGCTGTTTCTGGCCAACCGCTCTGTACCAGTCAGACGTCTGTGGATGCTGGGGTTCCATGTTTTTTGTTGGTTAACAAAAAACATTAAGAGCATCATTAATCATTTTCGTCACATCTTCTCAGTTCCCATCCCTACACACACACACACACACACACACACACACACACACACACACACACACACACACACACACACACACACACACACACACACACACACACACACACACACACACACACACACACACACACAAATGTGATTTCCACAGTTGTAGAAGAGCTAGGGCATTGCAGTACCCAGTCCATCAAACATTCAACCTTTCCTGTGACTTTGGGACCGGTATTAACTTTTATAGATGTTGTGTAACCACATGCAGTTTCCTCCAACTAGAAATGCCAAGAACACAAGATATGACGAGGAGAATCGAGTTATCTGGCGTGATCTGCTTCTGCCCATTCCAGCTGATCCCTCCAAGAAAGTGGATGTAAGTATGATGTGTGCTGATGTTAGGAACATGATGTATTCCTGCTTTTGGTTTTGCGTTTCCTTTTGGGACTGGGCTAGGGCCTAGGGTTGTTAACAATTATTTTATTTGTTAATTTAATAATTAACAAATAAAATAATACAATTAATAGACAATTCTGCATTGTGACAGACAAAACACTGTACTTTACATTACACTTTATTCCTCAAAAGATGGTTTTGCCTGGCCTTGTGTCTCAAATGGTCAAATAAATATTTCATTAAGGATGAAGAATTTGTATTTTGTATTATTTAATCAGAAAAATGTAAAAAATGACCTTAAGAGGGAAATTCAGATTCTCAGATTCTCAGATTTTAGACTCAAATATGTTTTGTCAAAATGTACAGAACAGAATTAATGAATGAATAAATAAATTCCAAAATTAGACAAGCAAAGTAACATTTCATTAGCTTGTAGATGTTGTACAGTACTGTATATAAAACATGGTTAAGAAATATGCCCTCTGATGCATTGTTTCTTTATCCTACCAGGTTGGCCAGCTGCAATGTCCTCTCCTACTGCTTGTGGGTGAGGATGACCAGAATTGGCCTTCTGTGGAATCAGCTGAAGATGTGAGCTCCTGCCTTTTACCATTAAAAAGGAGAGAATTGTGTGCGAGAGTAGTCTTTAGTATTTGACTCCTCTAATAACTCCATGACAATTAACTGTAGAAACAATTAGTTCCAGGGCCATGTGGCACATAGTTCAGGAGCCTCTCATCTCCTGTTTCTGTAGCATGAGGCATAAATGGTAAATAAAATGGTTAATGGTGCATTTATATATAGCGCCTTCATCCAAGGTGCTTTACATAGCTTGTGCATCATATTCACCCATTGACACACACATTTATACACTGATGGCAGTGGAAGCCATGCAAGGTATAGCACACCAGGAGCAATTAGGGGTTCAGTGTCTTGCTCAAGAACACTTCCATACTAACTCTGGGGGAGCCGGGGATTGAACCAGCAACCTTGCATTTGCCATCTGGTGACTCTACCCCTGAGCCACTGCCACCCATAGTACACAACGCTAGTGTACTGTATGTTGCAGGTATTTACCCCCACCCATCACTTGTTGAATGCCACACACAGAGGTATTCAGAGGTCCATTTTTTGTCTTTGGTGTGACACAAATACAAAGAAAATTGTTTCCATATACTCCTTAAGGAACTCAAATGGTAGATTAACAGGTCAGAGATTACCATTCCATGCATGACAAATTAACTTGCGTTAGACGACAACATTTATTATCACCTTGAATCAAGAGCTTCCAGTTAAAGAATCCAAACAAATAATTTACAAAACGTAGAGGTGTGTTTGAGACGTTTGAAGCACAGCTTCCAGCTCCAATGGAATACGCCCTCTTGTTTCCCCAGATGAAAGAGATGATGGAGAGGGCTGGCAAGGGTCACCTGTTAACCATCCTGTCTTACCCCGGGACAGGCCATCTGATTGAGCCTCCTTTTAGCCCTCATACCCGCTCTAGTAACTTCATAGCAGGAGCAGCAAGGAAGAAAGGTAGGAAGGAACACTTTGTTAAGTCATATACAATGCCGAAATAGCACTACAGGTGTGCATAAATGCATAGGAAACACTGCACACCCCCCGGGCAAAGCAACACTTTTGAGCGTGATTTGAGAACGAACCCATTGTAAGTGGGGCTGTGTGTGTCTTTGTCGACACATCATGTGTAACGCTACACATGTTAATGGCAGATTAAGCTCAGCCTCTCACCAATATGTTGCTGGTTTCACAGTAATTGTTTCCGTTGCAGTGGTAGCTCTATGGGGAGGGGAGACAACGGCTCACAGTCACGCACAGGAAGATGCCTGGAACAAGACACTTCACTTCCTAGAGGAGAACCTTTATCACAGTGCAGCCACCTCTGTGCCTTCATCTTGTCTGTGAGGCTTTTCCGGGTTTTGGTGGGTTAATCCCTCAGAAAGAGTGGGAATTGCCCACTCTACTGTACTACCTTGTGTGCCCACAAGGTAGATTTTGATCTACCAATAGATCACATAGACCAGGGGTGCCCAAAAGGTAGATCGTGATCTACCAGTAGATCACACAGGCTGTGCAGGTAGATCACATGACAGTCCCCCCAGCACTTGGACCCTTATAGATCTGTAAAATTGAACACTATTACAGTAAGTAAAACCATGACCAACTATTTCAAAGCTCAAAGTTTCAATGGGAGACTTGAAATGGAGTTTCAGTAATTGATTAATTACATTTTTGATGTGTAGATCTTGTTGAGCCGGTCATTTTGAAAGTAGCTGTCAAGTCAAAAAAGTGTGGGCACCCCTGACATAGACTGTGCAGGTCATCACATGCACCTAAATATAGGCTATTGCTTGAATTAATCAAAAGGGGTCTGTCGGCTCAAACGCACAATGCAAGGCAGAACAAGAAAGAAAAAAAAGAAATCCATTTACACCTTTTATTATGTGAATCAGCACCTCTATTCAATTTACCATTTATTATAATGTTGGCCTGGCTAAATCCAGACGTGAATTATCTGTAAAAAAGAAAATGCCGGATGGCTGGGATATTAGTCTGGCTTATTAGCCAAGCTATTACAATGTCACATCAATGTCACTCTTCCATTTTCACCCTTCTATTATAAGTAACACCAGTGCCACTATTCCAAGCAATGGGATGACATTTTTTTAGTGTGTAGATCTCATCTAGCTTGGCATTTTGAAAGTAACTCTCAAGTTAAAGTGTGGCACCCTTGCTGTACAACATGTCATGATGATGAGACACTATCATCGATTGTGGATAATGCTATTTTTTGAATGTTTAATTTTACATTCTTATTCTTATTGTTTCATTCTTCGTATAATGACCTGACAAACACAGGGTAGGTTTACAGTGGAATGTACTGGAATGAACTTATCCTACACATTTGATAAAGCATTTGATAAAGCATACTTTAACTTGACGATTGGGATTAAGTATTTTGTCCATCACTGCTGTTCATGGATGTTCAGCATAGGGATGGGACGATAATTCTTATTGTTGACAGGATAAAACTGCTTTTATTGCGATGCAAATTCAATACCATTTATTAAAACTAAACTCTAAATAATGCATTTGGTGCCCTCTTATTTCACTCTACACAGATAAGAAAAGGATTCTTTAGAAAATAATTGTAAATGCATTTTTTTGCCCCATTAATGGTGACATGTAATCATCATTATGGTCCCATCCATAAGTTCAGCTCATGTAGCAGAGACAGCAAGAATCCAGTGAACGTGGTGAGGGTATAATGGTTGTTATCGAACAGCTGATCTTATGGAGGCACAGACTCGGGTAGACCACGTCTGCTGCCAGCTCTAAAAGACCTAATACACTAGCAATATTTTAATCAATATTGTCAACATCAACAGGAAACATGATGAGACACACGGCAACAGGCAACAGGCAACACCTCCAATTAAAAGGGGAATTCCACCCATTTTACATTTTTTCCTGAGAGTGTACGAATTTGTACACTCAGGAAAAAAGGAACCTCACAAGAAAAATCATTAACATGGTAACAAAAAAAGTGTTGTAACACTAAGTATTATTAAAAAATATAATTCAAATTGTTTTTGCAATTTGTTAAATTGTTTTGATAAGTTTGAATTGAATTTTACCCAAGTTCCCAACGGTTGTCAAAATGTTTATTTAGGAGAATAAAAAGTTATAAAATCCTTGTTTCTGTCCACGGAAGTGAGGCAGCAGCAGCCATGATGTTTTCAGAAAAGTTTATCTGGGAGAAAGGATCACATGGTGCCAAGACGGGCTGTGATTGGAGGATTCTGAAATGTTGACCAGTAGAGGATGCTAATGATCTGACTTTTCTGATCAACCAGGAGTTGATAATTTTGTATAGAAAAGTGAAAAAAGTCAACGTTGATAATTGATGTTGCTTGTTGATATTGCGCCATTGTGCAAAACATGGCTAGGTGTATCAGGGCCTTAAGGCAGACGTAGTCCTGAGTGGGTTGGTTGTTGTGTAGAGGATCTTCTTGTTGTTGGGGTACAACTCACACCTGTGAGCTCAGTGGAGAACACTGTGAAAGTGAAGTAATTCACTACTCACAGATGTGAAAGCACCTAACATCATGGGAGGACAGGCAAACACTAGTGATGCAGTGATGATTTGAATTTTGTACATGAAAGTGAAATATTTTAGGATTATATATTTTTGGAAATTGTTTTCTCTCTTTTCTCTCTTCCTCATCTTACAGACGGTAACGTTTATTTTTGGATTGTAAAGATAACAAGGACGAGGTGTTTGACTGTAGGCTACTCTATGCTGATTACTTTTCTGCCAAAATGTATACCAACAGCCTTCATCCTCGTATCTCACCGGATATTTGAGTATGAAGGCTATAGATTCTTGTGACTGAACCTGGTGTCCTCTCTGTCGTGGATAAAGTGGAGCTGTTGCCATCTGTGCATTTTCATTTTCCAGGAGGCAAAGTTATCCTGTTGCTCTTGTGGGGATCATGCACCTGTCCTAAATATTTAGTCCGTGTCCATGAGGCTGACTGAAGTTGGCCTCAATCACATGCGAGGCAATACAGCCATGCTGGTTCATGGCTGCTTTACTGCCTCGATCAGACTAGTTTATCTTCACAGAACAGAACCATCCATGAATATCTCTAGTAGAATATATTGGTCCTGTCAAAGTCCGCTCCATAGGCCTGGCCTGTGTGTTAATCTGCTTTTGGATACCCAACTTTTCTTCTGTTCTTGGTTTAGGTGTTGTCATATATTTTGTATTTGTATTAATTGTTACAAATACAAGATACTGTGTATCGTATTTTCTAAAGATGTTCAGGAAGCTCCTGCCTTGCTGTTGTTACCCGTCTTGTCTTCTCCAGAGCTAGTTTAGAAAACAGGGTGACAGCTGTTGATTTCTCTCAGAAACACAGGATATGAAAGGGACTCATGAACAGCACAGTTTGGGACTTCAGGACGTGATAGGGTTGTGACAGACTCTAAGCTTTCCCCAGAAAGCCTTTTTTTGCTCATTGTCATGCCTGATTTACCAGGTGTGAAATTACCAATTTGCACCTGCCACCACATCTGGCCAATAACCAATCTGCGTTCTCTCAATTCTGTGACAAGGCTTGGATAATACTGAATGCTATACTGTTATTTGTTGAATTAGGTACTCTGTCCTGATTGGATAACATTGGTGAACATTGGTGGTAGAGAAAGTCTCTAAGCACTCTAAATATAGAGCTATTTCTCACCTTTCACAGAGTGTGTACTTACTTTTTCACACAGCACTACGCACACAGCGCAGAAAGCTCTTGTGTTAGAACACATGTTTCTGACAAATAAAAACAGCACCAAGCATTCTGGGCGTCTAAAATGTAAAACAATTTATGCTTTCAAAAATAATAATAATAATAATGCCCATATGGGTTAGGATTGTTTTATGGTTTGTTTGGTTTAAATTACAAAAACAACAAATACACATGTACTGTATAGGCCCAGTGTAGCTAATCAGCTTAATGACACACTGCAGGAATGGCTGTGTTGTGTATCCACGCATGTGGGTTTGCATTAGAGCAAGGGTTTTCAACCTATTCCGATCCAGTGACCACCATTCTGACCAAGAGCAACCACCACCATTTTGTGTGTGTGTATGGGGGTGTACGAGACATTGTGATTCATAAATAAAACACCCAGGTTGAAGATTTGACCAACATCATCTCCCCTTTTTATTTAGGGAGGGGAATGTGCTGCTAACATAAACATTTGATCCTGTCATCTTCAAATCTCACTAAGAAAAGGTGCATGCACCCCCTAATGAACCAAATTAACCAACCAGTAGGCTATAGTGATCACTAAAGACAGTGTAAGGGAAAGATACATTGTCAGAATGACTAAATTGGCACAAGATATTGGGGGAAGCAGTAGAATAAACTCATGTCAAAGGTCATAAATTCAATCTATACCTAATGATGACTCGGTTAAAAAACAAAATTACATATCCTATTATTCTGTCATGATGTCAATGTTGCCAAGATTATCATCAGCCATTGCTCAACGGTCCTTTCAAAATAGATGAAATAGTCTCCTCTGAGTTAAACTGCACAGTAAAAAAGACAAAAAGAAAAAGATTTAACAATGAAAACAAATCAATTCTGGCATTGTGTAATATTTTTACTAAAAAAAATCCAACGCAAGAGGGATTCCATGGGTTTCGTCACATTCCAAATTCTGCCGTGCAGTTTTCACAGTTAAGGTATAATGGAATGATTGTGCAGATTGGTTCACCCTCACCCTTATGAACCTCACAGAGTGGCTGAGCTCTGCTCCCGCCAGACAACAGACGGCTTTTTCGTAACAATGAGCACAGCTGATGGCACCAGGCCCAGCTCTCTGAGGGGCTTCTCCATGTCCATCTCGGTGTACACGTGGCGTGGGTAGGGCGACAGCAGGTTGAAGTCCGGACCCCCGGGACCGGTCTTTGTCTGCACGTAGACCCGCACTGCCGCCAGAGATTCCTGGGCCTTGAAGACACCCGTGATGGCTGAGCCATCCAGCAGACGAACCTGGATCCTGCTCTCGTCGTACTCTTTCTTGGCGGACGGGGGAGGAGGAGGACCCTCGCTGGTGGGCGGCGATGATGTGTCCACCAGAGGGGAGGACGCCACAGCACTGGCACTCTTCCGCATCCTCTCCTCCCGGTCGCGTGCTATCTTCTCTTTCACCCGCTGCTTGGCGATCTTGTCCTCCATCTTCTCTCGCTGCTGCAGCTCGACAAGCTTCAGCCTTTCGTCGTCCATCAACTTCTGTCGGGCGTGCGTCAACTCCTGGCCTTGCCTCCTCCGCTGCTTCTCCCTCTCCACCTCCTCCACCCGCTCTCTTTCTAAGCGCAGTGCTTGTTTTTCTTGCATGAGCTGCTCCAGCTTTTTGACCTTCTCGCGTTTCTCCGCCTCTATCATTTGCACCTTCTCCTTCATGTCTTCTGTGGGCTGTGCCACCGGGCCGGCCTGGTTGTCAACTGGAGCAGCCTCAAGGGTATTCCCTACAGGAGGTGCGTGGGGCTCGTCGATGTCTGGGTCATTTTGATGCTCTTGAAGCCAGTCCATGGCGCGTTCGATTCCCTGGTTCCCTGTGTATGCCACTGCTTTCTCCGCACGGTTCTTCCCAAAGCCCATCTCCAACAGGGACTCGAGGGTTGTTTGTTCTGCCATCTTTTAATCAGTCAACACAGCAGACCAATGACCAATAAATGACACAAATATGCAAAATAGGTTGATCGAACGTTTTCCAACAATGTTTCAGATTCTTTTATAGGATTCTTGCCATGATGTAACATGTCGATATCGGGGTGCTGCAGTGGAGGTTGACATTTGCATGTGGCACATTACAGAGCGAGAGTAATGATGTCAACACAATCAACTCAAAAAAGTTCCCCTTTAGAGCACAGGTCCCCACCAGGCCAGGTCAGGTTGTGCAGGCCTCCTGGCGTTGCTATCGTGAAAATGGTGACATTTGTTTTAAAGGTAGGGTAAGTGATTTGAAATTCATCCTGTAGTTCCAGCCTGGTGCACTAGGGGCGCCAAACAGTAGCTACACTATGTGAGCCTGCTGCTCGATCCTGATTGGAGGAGAATTCGCCACCACCTGGGGAACTTTTATTAGCTCCTCTGCTAACGTGGGGGAGGGGGAAACTCCATATATGGTTTCCACACCTTATAATAGAGCATTTTAACAGAAAAAAATATTTTTTGGGTGATATCTGGCAAAAGTGAAATCACTTCCCCTACCTTTAACACTTTTGGTGGCAATTGGATGATTTGAGCACTGGGGAGGCACTAGGGGGCACTGTCTAGGGAGGCACTGCCTGATAGCCTGGTTGCTAAACCAGGCCTTCACTGATTAGCTGGCCTCTTCTGATTGGCTGGTCCCTACAATGGTGGCTGATTGGCTGTTGGCTGTGGCCAATTGGCTGTTGGCCTCCATATCAGCGGCTAAATGAGTTCATTGACACACTTCGGTCGAGAATGACCATAGACCATTTATTGCAAAGGTTTTGCATGTTAGTGCAGTAGTGTGGCTGCCACACTAACAAAAACGATGAAAAACGGCATACTATACCATGTTGTCCAAGACCAGGTGCTATAGAGAGAAAAAAAACAACCCTAATGGGCATAAATATTTTCGCTTCTAGCCCCAATCCCTGTTCTGGGGCAAGCAGGGCAATAGGAGAGAATGGGACTTGTCAACAGCGACAGCACAGCTCTCCACTATGGTTCAGTTTGCCCCAGAGTGGGAGGTCCTGTGACGCGCCGTTAGTATCCACTATAGCCTGTCATTTCTCTTTGATTTCCTCATTTTTTCGAAACAAAAACAATGATTTTCGACATGACCGTGGGTATGTCGAAAATTCTTGATTTCGTCAATTTTCGAAAATCCTCAAAAAAGATTAAAAAAAAAACAGCATACTATAGCTGCATGTTGCCAGAGACCAGGTGCTATAGCCTGTTGTTTCTCTTCGATTTCACCAGTTTTCGAAACTCTTTGAAAACTCCTGATGATCGAAAAAAGCGATGATCTTCGACATGGCCGTGGGGTCATGCCGAAAATCAATGTTTTTTTTTTTCGACATTCGACACTAACATAGGCAGACCCAAGGCTCCATTGTGTTCCTATAACTATACTCAACACAAATATAAATGCAACACTTTTGTTTTTGCTCCCAATTTTCATGAGACGGACTTAAAGATCTAAACTTCTTTCCAGCTACACAATATCACCAATATTACCAGTTGCCAGTGTATGAAGGCTGCACAATGGCGCAAACTCTAGACATGAGGCCCGCACAGCGGGCAGGACACTGGCTTAGAATCCGGGGTAGAAATGAAAGTTACATACTGATAGCTTTAATGGCAAGCTTTAATGTGTCTGATTCTTCAAGAGCCATTCCCTCACTCACGCCGTGTGACATGACAAAATGTTCTAATTTAACCCAAACTGAAATGGCTCAAGTAAGACTATTAGAATGCAGTGGAAAGCTAATTTCAGCTGCTTTTCATTACGGTCATCTGCTTAATCTGCTTAATATTGTATTTATGACCGGAGTACAGAGCCAGGGACACTAATCGCCTATTTGTATAAAGAGATTGGTGTGCATTAGTTAATCTTTTTATACTTAAATAAAATAAGCTTCACGCACAGTGGATGAGACAGCCACAACCAAAATACAATTAATTGCTGCTTTTTCTCAATTACAGGCTCTAGTGTTTCACTTGTGTGTGTATATAAGTTTTGTTTATAGTCTATAGTGATTTTGTTGTTTGTAACTTTTTGGGTAATGGAAAATGGAAAACTATTGTGGATGTAGTCAGTATCATGATGGCATGGATCTTCCTCGGTAAATCCAGCCAGCATGTCTTTCTCGAGTCTCACCACCACATACTAGGGACTTTAAGCTGTAGGACTGTAGGACGGCGAGCCTCTAGCACGGCAACAGGAACTTGATCAGTGCTCGATAGATAAACCTGCTTGCCGTAGCAGACGTTCCTACTACGGCAGAACGTACACTCTGACGTAGTGTCCACAACGCCTGTTTGACACACGCTACATAAACGTGTCACCATGGTAACCCGTCGCCGTTGCGGATGGCTGTGTGCTTAATGATTTTGACAGCTGCAGTGATTGCAGCCGTACTTCCTGTACGGGTTGGCGTTCTGAAAATTGGGGAGCTTAAAGTCCCTAATCTCACCTCATATTTGACCTTCCTCTTCTCGCCTTGCCTCAGCTCTATCTTCATCATTCTTCTCAAAACATAGCCCTCATCCCTCCTCTGCACACGACCAAACCATGTTCTCAACCTCAGACCTCATGCCCTATAACCCTACCTTTGCAGACCTAATGCAGCCCATACCTGCAACTATCTGGGTTAGAAAATAAATATTTAAGTAGTGCAGCACCTATGGTATTCAAAGAGTGTCAACAGTCTTTGAATAAACAATTGAGCCCCTTGACCAAGAAAGAATGTAAGTCCAATAGGCTATATACATTGGTAAACGAACATATACATAATGGTACTCTAGTTTGCACAGTAGCTTATCTATAATGCATTAGTGTTGGACCTGGACCTTCTCTGGTGGATTCAAGTATCTAGATAATGTCTTGTGAATCCTGCCCCGGGCTCTTTACTTTCTTGATGACTGAACTTTACCCACTGGTTTTCAAAGTGGGATTTTCAATTCAATCTTTATTTCAGACTAAATATCCATATAGCATACGCAACATTATACCAGATGAAAAAGATACACAACAAATAAATAAGATAAACAAACGAACACAGAAAACCAGTTCAACCTAGATTATAGTAGATTGCTTTATTTGTCATTTGTTTCCAACTGCAAGCAGTCTCAGAAAAATGAGAGAAAAGCGGGAAAAAGAGAAAATAATTATATTCTCCTAGTTAAATGAAAGTGGGGGCCACATGCTCCCAGTATGTATGGTATAGGGGATACATAAAAATAAAATAAATCTCCTGTGATGTGGCCCCCTTACTGGTTTTGGCGGATGTAACATTTCCCAATAGGGGGGGGGGCATTTTCGGTTACAGGACTTATATTAGTCAAGTAAGCATCAAGTTGTTGTTGAAGTTGCAACAGACACGCAGCATGTATAAAGATAAGTGAAATGGTGTTTAGAGTTTAGCTTTACAGTGGTGCCACAATTCTAGTTAGTTAGTAGCAATAGTAGTGTTTCAAATCATTTTAAATGGGCCCATGCCTAGATCTGCCCCTGGTTGTGTCCCTAAGCGACCATTTATATTGGTTATGCCTACAACCGGCCCTGAGAACATGGTCAGGGCTGGAATAGGATGATCAACTCTCTTCAGCTGGCAGACGGGGTAGAGAGGCTGTTGGGCAATAATGTTCCTTATAATACCTACTGTTCTGCTATATTATATTATGTTATGTTATAACTATATTACATTATAATATGCATGCCACATTATACTACTTTGTTATCATTTATTCTTCTATTTTATCTGTTTACTTTATCACTTTTGAACATGTTTTAAAAGGCATTCCATGACTTCATAAATTTCAGTTCCTCACTGCATCCATTTCAGTGATACCCCTTTGACGGAAATACAACGTACAATGAAATTTTATATTTGTCCTCACAGCTGGCTGTTCAAACATGGAGATTCCTCTCAGATTATACTTACATTCTCTGTTCTGGAACAGCTTTTGGATATAAACACAAGAATAATAATTACCACTAAGAGTAAAATCAGAAAATTCAAGTCAAGTTATTTCTAAAGCACGTTTGAAACAGCCAGGCATGGAAAGGCATGGAAAAACAACCGATGCTAAACACACCACAAGGTGTTAGACATCCAAAAGAGAAAGAACATAGGCATACAATCAAAGTCGATGCAACAAAACAATAAAAGACGCAGCATGTGAACATCACACAAAAAGAACATCAGGGGTAATCACCAGAAAGGCCACACAAAATCTATTTAAAGGGCCTGGGAGAACCGGTGAGTTTTCAGTCTGCTTTTAAAGATTTCTACTGAGGGAGCAGATCTGATCAGAAAAGGGAGATTGTTACACAATTTTGGAGCGGCAACAGAAAAAGCTTGGTCGCCTTTTGATTTGAATACAGTCTTTGTATCCTTTTCTGGACACACACACACACACACACACACACACACACACACACACACACACACACACACACACACACACACACACACACACACACACACACACACACACACACACACACACACACACACACACACACACACACACTGTAGCCCAACCCTCACTATAATGTCAGTAAAGCTATGCCAAAATAAAATCTAACCCTCACCTTTCCTTAACCTCATTAAAAGTATGCCTAACTCTAACCATAATGGAACATAGAGCTGAGACTGAGAGAACATTCAGCCTGCAAACTGTTCTCCTGCATGCCTTAGTAGGCTAAAAGCTATGTCAAATCTTCAGTTTGTTACTTATACTTATACTTATTACCGGTAGCCTACGTCTTAAGCGAGATGATCTTAGGTCCTTTGCCCACCGGGAGGCGCCCTTTAGCCAGTCAAATCTTTGTCCATCTTGGTTAAATGAAGGCACTGATTTTCCTCAAGTTCAAAACATTCATGATTGATATTTGATTAAATTAAATTTGTATTAACAGTTTGGAGAATAACAGTACATTTCACTGTTAAGTGTGATTGGGGACGGTGACGTGAAACATTTCTACCTGTTTGCAATAGAGTCCACACCATTATGTTCATTTCCCCCAAAACATTCAGAGACTTAAAAGGGTGCAAATATTCACATCATAGTCAAAGGAGCAGGAAATAATAGTGGAGTTAGCCTGTAGGCCTATCACGGGGTCGTGGCGAGACTTTATGCTCTGGCTCGTCTGGCAGCTGACACACAGAATAGAAATTAGAATAGCAGTGGTTCCTAAACCTTTTCAAGGACCCCTGCACAAAATGGCACAGTTAAAATGCCATTAGTAATGGCATTTCTAACCCTGCAAAATCAACATATAGGCTATTGTAACATCACTGTTAATTTATGCATGCCATTTGTATGGGGGGAAAGTCATTTGTACACACAGGGTCCATCATTTGGTCTACCCAAACTGATAAGATTTAGCTGCTGGACTGGACCCCACTTTGGGAACCACTGATATGCGAGTCTATAGCAATGCCATGTAGGACAAAAAGACACCGTCACCTTCCTTTCTAGCCTGTTTTTCATCCCATTTTGTGCTCAGTATCATATATACAGAATCAACTTTCAGACACATAATACTCCATTGGGACACGCTGGCCAGGGCAGTGCCTTAATGCGTTTGCCTCATAGCCTGAGTAGCCTATAACCAGCAAAATAAATTATAGCTCATAATTAAACGTTTAATGGGCACAACTTAATTTGCATTTCAAATGTAGCCTATTGACGGGCAGTCAGCAGCAACCCTGCTGAGATCTGTAGCCTACGCTATGTTTAAGTTTGTAGCGCGCGCGCGCGCGCGCGCACACACACACACACACACACACACACACACACACACACACACACACACACACACACACACACACACACACACACACACACAGAGCAGTGGTTTTCAACCAGTGGCCCGGGGACCACCAGTGGTCCTTGAGAGGGTTTCAGGTTGGTTAAGCAGATCAGATTTAACTGTTGGGTCCATGTTGGGTCCGTGGCTCGAATTCTAAATAAATAGTGGGCCATGGTATCAATAAGGTATGTGTTAGAGAACAAGAGAAAGAAAGTGAGCGAAAGGTGGGGTGAAGTGTGCCAGGGGAGGCGGAGTGAGAAAATGCAGAATTGAGGGTTGGGGGGAGAAACGAGCGCGCGCGCGTTTTGTGCGAGTGGGAACAGTGAGTGGACACGATTCCACGCATGAGAGACAGAGATTCTCTCTCTCTCTCTCTCTCTCTCTCTCTCTCTCTCTCTCTCTCTCTCTCTCTCTCTCTCTCTCTCTCTCTCTCTCTCTCTCTCTCTCTCTCTCTCTCTCTCTCTCTCTCTCTCTCTCTCTCTCTCTCTCTCTCTCTCTCTCTCTCTCTCTCTCTCTCTCTCTCTCTCTCTCTCTCTCTCTCTCTCTCTCTCTCTCTCTCTCTCTCTCTCTCTCTCTCTCTCGCTCTCTCTGTGGAGTATTGGGAGAGGCGCGGCGTCTCTTTTGGCTTCAGGATCAGAAATGGAGACGATCTCACCCACCAGACAGGTAAGATATGTTGGCACTATATTCCATTACTTCTGGAGGGGCTTCTCAAAACGTGTGTACACACCACAATGGAACCAAACTGACCAACCTGAACCGAGGGGTCCATTTGGTTCCATTTTGGACCACTCACTCGTGCACTCTCTGCGTTCATGGAGTCCCACTTTGAGAACCTCTGATCTTATAAGTTCATTAAACATGTTTGAATTAGCTGACAAATTGTTCCTAATAGCATCTTTAGATAAATCAGCGGCTCTTGTGACTTGATTTTTAAAAGATTAAAATAAAACAGATGTCTAGGCTACTGATTATTATATATTTATTGAATTTATTTAAATATTTAATTGCTTAATGATGTGTGAGCTAGCTGATGTCCCGCTGCTGCATGGGAATGTGCATGTTCGAAGTGACATGCGTTTCAGACTCTGGTGTGCATGTTTCAGCATTGAATGATGTATTTTGTTGTTCTGTCTTTTTTCTAATTAGAAAACAACAACTGTTTCTTTTAAATCAATGGAATCAAATGAATCCTCACTTTTTAACTTCGGCAATGCATTTGGCTTTCTATTGAATTTGCTCTAGGCACCTGCTTATTATTATTTTATTTTATTTTTTTGGAAGACAATTCCGCACGTTGCCAGACCGTGGTACGGCTGGATTCTGTTATTAGTCACAGTGGTTTTCAACCAGTGGTCCAGGGACCACCAGTGGTCTGTGAGAGAGTTCCAGGTGGTCCTCAGGCAGGCTAAATGATGGATTAACGATGATGTAACTCTTTGAGAGAGTAAAAATGAAACCAAATGGACCCTTAGTTGCAGGTTCATTTGGTTTCATTTTACACTCTCAAGATTCTCAAGAATTTATCATCGAATGTAGAAGATTAATGGTGATTCTGATCTGTATGTGTGGCGATATGGAACATATCTGGCCACATGCTGTAATGTTTCTTAAAGTCTTATGTTTCACAGAGACCCCTATTCAAACGTTTTTGGCATGTTTTTGTTATTTTTATTGTCCAGAATTTCAGTCCAATATACAGTTCTTTTGCTACACCAGACTGCAGTGCAAAACACTACCACATAGCGTCACAAGATGGCACTGTTGTCCATTGAACTCATGGTCTGTTCTAGAAACGAATTCCATTGCTTTTATGCTGAAAGGGTTTTGGGCAGGAAATTCAATGTACAAAGACAGTCTGCAGAGAAACAGCCATTATTCTCTGTCTGACCCTGTTGTGTTATAATTTTCTGCATTTCAGGTGAGATATAGTGCAAAACCCATGAACACTGTATATTATTGTGCTTGTCTGTGACAATACACAACTCGTTTTTGTTTGGTTTGTTTATAATAAGTGATACAATGAGAGAACTCTGAAATAACATGCATGGTACACTGTGGCTAGCTGGTTAGCTATAGGGTGACCTACAGCAGTATAGGCCTAGTTGGTGTGCTGTGGTGGCCATTATGTCCCTGTAGGACAGGTCATGTAAGCTAATTGCTAAATAGTGTGTGTACTGTGACTACATTACTGTAGTAAGTGTTATGAAGAAACTACTGGACTATTATGGTTTGTTTCTTTATTTGGATATGAATACATGTTTTGTCATTTTGGGGAATATGCATTTATTATTTTTGGGACCTAATTGAGTTAATGGTAATTGAAGATTGATACTAATTGCAATTAATTGAAATGGACTATTGTTATTTGAATATGCTAATTAGATCGTTTCTATATTGTTTTGATAACTTGGAGAATATTTTGGAAATTAAATGTACAAAGACAGTCTGCAGAGAAACAGCCATTATTCTCTGTCTGACCCTGTTGTGTTATAATTTTCTGCATTTCAGGACAACGATCCTGGTAAAATAAAAATCTAAATATGTGGCCCCAGAAAATAACCCTGCTTATTCTGTGAGCGCTACATATGTTTAACTGTTTTGTTTCCCAAACCCAGCCTGGAATTGTGGACAAAAGCGGGGTTAAAATGTCATCAAATGATGGCCCGTGGCTCAACTTTTGAATGAATAATGGGCCCTGGTATCAAAAAGGTTGAAAACCACTGGTCTATCACATTATTGTCAGGCTTTTTTGTAGTGCAATAATAAAATTCAATATGCTCGAATGCCCGCGTGAACATTACGCGTGCGTGTGTGCCTGCGCGCTGGTGCACGCGCTGAGAGCGAGAAGTGGGAAGGAGGGGGGGTTAAGGGAGATGGATTTCAGATGTCACTGCCAGTGCTGTAAATCAAAGGTGAGAGGCGAGAGGCCATAGGCTAGATATCATGCGACGCCACTTCATATGAGAATGGAATGAACCGTTAAATGGTTAACTTAACACGCATGCCGGCGCCGCATCATGACATGACCAGCTGTACGTCATTATGTCGCCGTCGGCAGCACAGGTGCGGCTGTCCTGGTAATTAGGCACCCATAGCGCCACACGGGGGCGTTTATTGAAGGAGCTCTGCTGCTCTACCATGCACTGCACGGTGACAGCCAAGTCATTACAATAAACCATTTGTTTTATGAGTATGACAGGCCGTCCCTCCTGTCCTGATGAGTATGACAGGCCGTCCCTCCTGTCCTGACAGTGCTGGGGGTTGACTTGTCGTCATGTCCGCGTATAGCAGGGGTTGGTTTTTAAAGAAGTGTGGTCCTTCCTTGAGGGAGTTCCAGGGAGTCCCCTGTATAGAAGTGTTTGGTGTACTGTACACCTATACAATTGAACCACATTTTCAGAGTGATTCAGTAGTCTAAAGCATGTTAGACTAATGGTAGTCAGGTTAATTAGTGTCAATTTGGGGGTCCTTTTGGCAGGTCTATAGGCTGTGTTTTTGAGCAAAATATAGAGACTGTCAGTGATTCGATTAAAGATTAAAACAGCGTAGTGTCTCATTAGTCTCTGGAAACAGCAGATAATTCCGTTTTTTATTGTTTTTGAGACACTGCCTTCCCTCAGAGTCCCCCTGCATCAGTGTCACACCTGGTAAGATTTAAAGGTTAATTAATAGGGATATTTACTTTATCTTTACCAAAGAATGCATCACATTAAATGTATATTTAGGAAATGAGTCAGACCCCGATTGCAAATATGTTCATTAGAATACAATTTAATGAGTCACCTGAGAATTTTGTCAGTAATGAGTGGGTGTGTGCGCATGTGCACGCTTGCATGCGTGAACATGTCCTAGACACAAATCTACATAGATACATTCAGACACATGAATACATACAGTACATACCGTGCAGTACATAAACAGAGCAATCTTTCAGGAATAGGGTTGATTTTGTGTGTGTGTGTGTGTGTGTGTGTGTGTGTGTGTGTGTGTGTGTGTGTGTGTGTGTGTGTGTGTGTGTGTGTGTGTGTGTGTGTGTGTGTGTGTGTTTCAAACAGGCTCCTATAAGGATGTGAGACATCAGCCTTGTGAGCGAGACCCCCGCCTCTCTTCAGCAACCAGATCTCCCTGAATCTGCCTGCAGTAGGCTGCCATCACCTTCCCCCGTCCCCCTCCTCACCGTGATGCTGAAGCTCTACACAACTCTAAAAGGTTACCCTGCTTAGGTGGGACACTTGTCCCAAGTACTGCCCCTGAGTGGTGGGACATTTGTCCTCAGTCCTACCCCTGAGTGGTGGGACACTTGTCCCCAGTCTTACATCCCCTGTAGTGGGACGAAACATGTTCTGTTGGCTTGGCTGTTGACGCAACACATCCAAGACCGCTCTCTCCATAATACCACCACCACCATCGATCGTCCACAGTCAACGCTCAACCGAAACACCTCCTCCCCGCCAGGCGTCTGAACATGGCGTTCCATCAGCCACCTCACTCTCACCCTCGCCACCCTATCCTCTCGCTGCTGATGATCGAGAGCTGTTGGCTGCTGGCGTGGGCCAACCAGAAGCCCACGGGCGCCGCGGTCGTCGTGGACGGGCTGCAGCCAGTGCAGGAATACGCCCACTCCATCCGCCTGGACGGCGACATCATGCTGGGCGGTCTGTTCCCCGTGCACTCGCGCGGCGAGCGGGGCGCGCCCTGCGGCGAGCTGAAGAAGGAGAAGGGCATCCACCGGCTGGAGGCCATGCTGTTCGCCATCGACCTCATCAACAAGGACCCGGAGCTGCTGCCCAACGTGACGCTGGGCGCGCGCATCCTGGACACGTGCTCGCGCGACACCTACGCCCTGGAGCAGTCGCTCACGTTCGTGCAGGCGCTCATCGAGCGGGACGCCTCGGACGTCCGCTGCGCCAACGGGGACCTGCCCATCTTCGCCAAGCCGGACAAGGTGGTGGGAGTCATCGGGGCGGCCGCCAGCTCGGTGTCCATCATGGTGGCCAACATCCTCCGACTCTTCAAGGTAAAGAACTCCTGATTTTCCCTTGTTATGGATAGGTTTTTGCTTTTGTGCGTGTTTTGCTGAAATCAGTGTTTTTTAACCTTTCATGTTTAATTCAGAGTGTACTGTTTGAACCAATTGGACCATTTACAGTTGTATTTTCATAGCCTTTGAGTTACACATCATGTGGTCTACCTGCACAGCCTTTGTGATATACTAGTAGAACACAATCTACCTTTTGGGCACCCCTGACTTAGATCAATGGTTATATATTAGAGTTTGGGATCTCCAGGGGTCCTTCAGGGGGTTATAGAGGTCGCCAGCTAGTCGTTCTTGACCATTATATCATACAAAGGTAATACCGTACTACAAGCTCAAACAGACGTAAACTACAACACAAATGGCTAGTCCATTATGGGGCCATTTAGTCCCATTTGCACACTGACACTCAGAGCTAAATAACTCACAGGACGTTACTGTGCAGTCCGAGTCATTGACCCCACACCCAGAACAGTGCTGTTGGTCCAGATAGGCGGACAATTAAATTAATACACCTGGCTGAAGCGTGACTAAAATATGACTTCTGTATTTACGTACAGTACGAGCTGTGCATCATATGTTTTGTTCCTGACCCGGAATAAAGACCCAGTTCCAAAGGCATTTATGGTAGAGTTAAGGTAGAGTTCCTCGACCAGAATGGTGCAGAGGCGACATAGACATACTGTATGTACAACATAGACATACTGTATGTTAGCCACTTTCAACCTAGTCCAGTGGTCCCCAAACTACGGCCTTCGGACCAGACACGGCCCGCCTCTACATTTGACTCGGCCCCCTGAACAATACCAGAGAAGCATTATTTGTTTTTCCCCAGCATAATTACTTTTTCAGTCTGGCCACACAGATGAAAATGTTGCTACTACAACCTCACTTTGCCCCAGTCAGAGAACACGAACGTTCAAATAGCGGCAAAAAGTTTAGATAAGAGAAACACATTTTCAGAATGTACAGTGTTTCTAATGCTTTTGAAACAATTGTGTAAACAATGGCAGCTTACAGTCACAGTTACATTGAGACGCACCTTGCCACTCAACATCATTGTCTGAAGCATAACATTTGGCTTAAGAAGTTGGTCGTCTGAAGCATAACATTTGGCTTAAGAAGTTGGTCGTCTGAAGCATAACATTTGGCTTAAGAAGTTGGTCGTCTGAAGCATGACATTTGGCTTAAGAGGTTGGTCGTCTGAAGCATAACATTTGGCTTAAGAGGTTGGTCGTCTGAAGCATAACATTTGGCTTAAGAGGTTGGTCGTCTGAAGCATAACATTTGGCTTAAGAGGTTGGTCATCTGAAGCATAACATTTGGCTTAAGAGGTTGGTCGTCTGAAGCATGACATTTGGCTTAAGAGGTTGGTCGTCTGAAGCATAACATTTGGCTTAAGAGGTTGGTCGTCTGAAGCATAACATTTGGCTTAAGTGGGGTGTGAATGAAGATTGGGAGATCTTCATTGACACAAGTCTTTTCAAACTGCCACACACTGTCAATGGGTGTATAGAGGTGGTGGGCAGGCTGAGGAGCAGACATTTCCTTTATGGTGTCGAGGCATTAAGGCTACACACGCTCATGCATGACTGGCTCATCGTTTAGGCTGATGGAGCTCAATTATGACAGCCCATTAGAATTAAAGGCAGCGTTATTCCTACTCAGGCTATGTCTCGAGGGACGGAGCGGGGCACACATGGGTGATCGTCCAAATTAGCTTGGAAAGAAATTGTTCTCTTATACAGTATATACTGTATATGTGTGTGCGTGTGTGTGTCTGTGTGTTGGATTTTGAAAGTTTTTTTTCTCTAACCCACTTAAAGGGATATTCCACTTTCAAAAAACGTTTGGTCATTTTATGGTCTACTCAGTCTCATGTGAGCACACCAGACAGTTAGATATTTGACATTGTATAGGAAGGAGGCAAGCGCCTCCTTGCTATACAAACCCATTCAGGCGCGTAGAGTTTGTGTAGGCTGCAAGGCTGCAGACTACATGAGGACGGACGCAAGATGACGCCTCTGAACCCATTATAACTTAAAACACCATTTCAACCATGACAGATTATTCGAAAACAACCCTTTCTTCTTTTTTTCTGGTGACTGATATTAGAAAAAAGATGGGTTGTTTTCGAATAATCTGTCATGGTTAAAATGGAGTTTTAGGTTATAATGGGTTTGTATAGGAAGGAGGCGGATGCACAAAAATGAACATCAAATATCTAAATACTGAATGGAGTAACTTATAAACTGTCTGGTGTGTTCACATGAGACTGATTATAAAATGACGAAAAAGTTTTTTTGAAAGTGGAATATCCCTTTACTGTAAACCTGCTACTCTTGTAAACGGGATCTGAGTTACGATGTAAGCTTGTATTTATCCACTATATTTATTTATATTTTCAGAATATGGATGTTGTTAGGTTGTTATGGAATTGGAAAAAAGAACCTGCTTTTCAGACAGTGGATCATTTAAGTCAGATTATGATTCTAGTTAGCCTGAGCTCAGTCTGAATTGTCAATTCATTTCACTTCATTATTCAGACTGAAGTCCCTCTCTACCACAGCAGTTTCTAAGATGGGCGTTATCAAAGTAGCAGTCAACGGTGATTGGTTCGACGTTGTGAAAGAAGCAAGTGACAGGGCTGTTGGCCAATCACGTGCTGGGTTTGGATGATGACGTTGGGAACGAAGTGATTGACAGGGCTGTTGGCCAATCAGGTGCTGGGATTGGATTTCCAGCCAGCACAAACGGCCCCAAAGGCAGGGAAGCCAGTCCTTGAATCACAGGAAAAAAATAAGCTAGTATTTTTTAAGGTGCTGATTCAGGGCTAAGCCAGGCTAGATTCCAGTAGTTTGTTCAGTATGCTCTGCATATACTGTACAATACAGTGTATATTTCCTTTTCATCATCGTCCCGCTTTATATTCATACATCTATAATAGGTAGTCAAGTTAGTGTACTGACTAATGACTAGGGGTAGATGCACGAAGCATCAAAACACTATTGAAACACTAATACAAAGGAGTGTAGTACTGTAGTCCTTTCCATGGCAGGGTGAGCAAAGCCACAGACACACAGAATTTCAAGTGAAAGGTAAAAAAGAAAACAAAAACAAACATAAAGGATTCATGCAATGGCATCAACCATCTTGCACCAAGTGAGATGTCTTTCTGTACCTCCTTTATTTTTAAGTATACATGTATAATCTGATGGATTTATTTTTGGCTGGTAGTGTGATATACAGCAATAAAGAGTGATCACTGATGTGGATGTGTATCGTTTGATCACCACATTGTGGGTTCAGCTAGGTCCCTTTGGTGCATTCTCTCTCTCTGTGTGTCTCTCTCTCTCTCTATCATCTCTCTGTGGTGGCTATTTGTCCTGTTCAGCAAAAACCTAAAGTCTCCATTTTCATCTCTACTAAACCCCTTTTGCCCTTTTGTCCTTTTTACTTACGTGAGCGGAGCGGACGCAAGTAAGGCAGGGGTTTTCAACCTTTTTGACTCTAGGGACCACCATTTATTCAGCATTTGAGCCACAGACCACTATTTGATGACATTTTCACACCAAAGACCTAAAATTAAGAATTCTTTTGATTTTGTCCACAATTTCAGGCTGTATTTTGCCAACAAAACAGTGTAAACTTCTTAAGTTGTGCTAATTCAGATGATGGTATATTTTAACTCTTGAGAGTGTAAAAATGAAACCAAATGGACCCGCAAGGGTCCATTTGGTTTCATTTTTACACTCTCAAGAGTTACATCTGGTTAACCAACTTTCCATCATTTAGCCTGGGGACCACCTGGAACCCTCTCAAGGACCACTGGTGGTCCCCGGACCACCTGTTGAAAACCCCTGAAGTAAGGCGATCGGTGCGTGGTGTTCAGATCTCTGTGTTCGGTGTTCGCTTTTCTTTGTTCTGCGGTCGGTTCCTCGGGGTACTCCGATTGGCTCATTTAGTTGATGATGTAATGTGACGTAAGTAAAAGACCTTTATAGCTAAATGGTATTAGCCCACTACACTCATGCACGAGTAGGCCATGGACTACTTGTGTGCGACGCACAAGAAATCTTGCACTCTAACCAAGTGCTGATCCATTTTGAAAAACATTTTTGAATAGTTGAACTAGCCAGTCTGCGAGTCTCACAGCATGTCAGTGTAGATTGTATAGTTGAACCGAATCAAAAGTAGTAGAAAACGCAAAGAAGTTTAGGGAATAAGGGGTGTTTATTTATCACTGATGAAAATGGAGCCCTTTAAATCTGTAAACGCTTGAACCCTGAATCCCCAAATAGGAAAACACTGGGCTAAAATAGCCAATATAGAACTAGCTTACTGCATGTGAGCTTCTAGATGGGTTTATTGATGTAGATAGAAATAGGAGTGGGATCATAGGCTAATAGACCCCTGAGGGACCTCAGTCAACAACGTGTGTGGGAGTTTAAGAGGTTAAAAAGTACTGATGTGGATGTTTTCTATGAGAAAGCATCATTTAAGAGCTATTTGTGGCTCAGTGTCACTGTATCTATGTAAGAATATTTATGGGTATGTTCTTATACAGCAGCTTTTATCTTGCCATGTCTTTATCGACACACTACCTTTGTATCAGCAAATAGCACAAATTAACTGCGTAGGAGCCAGGAATAGAATAGCTTTGCTGTGACAGCCATTGATGTGGGTGCTTTCCATCAACCACATCTTAACCAAAGCCACTAGCTGTTATCATAGGCACAGTTTATCGTGCAGACCAGATAAGGAGGAAAGCAGAGACTATGAGCAGCGCCACCAATAGGGAGTAATGGGCAGTCCATACTGTCTCCGACCACCAAACATTTTCTCTGAAACACTTTTTTATATATATTATTATAAATAAAAATCCATAATTCGTTCATGTTGAATAAAAGCGAGAATGGCAGTACTGAGAATGACACTGTACTGTACAGTAGCGGGGGGCAACTGACCAGTCACATTCTCTGTTTCTCCACAGTAGAGGTCAAAGAGGCACAACATCTTGGAGTGCGGCTTTCACAACATAAATTCGGAGGGATGCGTTTTCGGAAATTGAGAGTGGCATCATTTTGTAGTTGTATTGTATGGCATCCTTCCGGTGAAAAGTTTGCAGGTGTACGTTTACAGGACTTTTATTGCATAAAGCTAAAGGTCTGACTCAGAGGGTTTTCTGTTTTCAATGATGAAATGCTGTTGGTTTAGTGGTGAGACTACTGTAGTTAGTTAGTAGCAGTAGTAGTGTCATTTAAATATAAGCACTTTAATTTGAAATATCTTGGGTTGTTTTGCATACTGTCATTTTGGTGAGGCAGTCTAGGCATTTAGGGGGGCATTGCCAATGCCCCCCCATGCCCATGCCTAGATCCACACCTGAGGTCAATGGAGAGAGACGCTGCCCACTGTCAATCTGAGCCTTGTCTTTAGCATGCCGTTATCTATTGGTGAAACAAGCTTTGTACTGTATATCGGGACAGTATAGGAACACTGCAGTTTATGCAGTTAAAGGGACATTTCATCGTTTTGGGGGAAAAAAACATGTGTTAATGACATTTAGAAGATTTAAAGTACTTTCCTGCTGATGTCATCAACAATACTTCCTGGACTACATGTTGTCCGAGTAAAGGTTCAGTCATACTCCACGGTGAAGTGGCTCGTGGCTTCACCCTGTATCATACATACTCCAGAGTGAAGACTTAAAAAACTACTCTACGGTGAAACCCTTTCACCGCGAACCACTTCACCCTGGAGTATGACTGAGCCTTAAGACAGCCCTCTCCCTAGCCCAGGGGTCGGCAACCCAAGATGTTGAAAGAGCCATTTTCGACCCAAAATTAAATTCAAAATCCATCTGGAGCCGCATTTTATTTCATTTTTTCCTGAGAGTGTGCAAATGTGAACCAAATGGACCCTGACGGGTCCATTTGGTTCCATTTGCACACTCTCAGAAAAAAAGGTCCTCAGAGAAAAATCACGAACATGGTGAAACACAACCTTTCTTCAGAAATGGAGTTTAGAACTCCATTTCTAGTCCACACAACATCTCTAGGGTAAATTAATGATGGTAAACTGAGTAAACTGAAAATGGGTGGTTCAGATTGAAAGCTCCACCTCTGATAACTGCTGGGCTTTTTTTGACATGGCCAAGTGCTACTTTAACTGGCAACTGTCAGACAGCGCAAAGTGTTTTGGGTGACTGAAATGTTTATATTATTTTGGTGTGAATCACCCCAGTGTGTATGTAATAATTCTACAGCCAGGGAGCCACTAGAGCTGTGTTCTAGAGCCGCATGTGGCTCCTGAGCCGCAGGTTGCTGACCCCTGCCCTAGCCACAAGGAACACCAAAGAACTGTGTGAATTGTAGTCCAGGAAGTAGCAGCCATGACATCAGAGACACTGGGCTCACTGCTAACATGTAAAACATCTAACTAAAACCACATATTATACACATAAAGACCACCAGGAAAGTGTCCTAAATGTAAATCTTCTAATGACATGACAAGCTGCAGACCATCAAAAGGTGTGCCAAATGTAAGTCAATGTTTTGACTGTCCTTGACCGTTCATCTGCATATTGTGTCTGTTCGGCCACTCCTCCGATCAATACCTCTTCTAGCTGGTCATGCGTATATATGAGGGGTCAAAACATCCTCCGTCGCAACTCGCAACCACTTAGCACTGCATCCCGCATTCCGGGTGCTGCGTTAAGGTGGTCCGATGGGTGGACCCCCGGGCAACACTTTAAAGATTTCCACTGAACCACTGACATGACAGGAGGATATGTTTACATGGCAGGCTGTGTCTCTTCCACATGACGGGGATACACTTACATCCTGGACACGGAAGCTCACATTTCACACATGGCTGACTTACATAAACAGACTAACCTTGCCTGCCTTATTATCGATCCATGTGCTGCCGATGGGCCGGCCCATCATGATCTCAGTAATGCAATAGATGTGCACGGTCGCACGGCCGGATCTAGACTGCCCCACCAAGCATGATTGCATGCAAAACAACCCAAATTTCAAACATAGTTCAAAATAAAGTGCTTATATTTAAAATGATTTGAAACGCTACTACTGCTACTAACTAACTACAATTGTGGCACCACTAAACCAACACCTTTCATCATTCAAAACTCTGAGTCAGACCTTCATCTTTATGCATGCTGTGTGTCTGTTGCAACTTCAGCACCAACTGATGTTAATATTGATGCTAATAAAAGCCCTGTAACCGAAAATGGTATGGGGGCGGCTTCCTCACCCATGGTGCGAATCAAGGTAGCTGTCCACATACCATTTTCGCCTGCCAATTGGGAAATGTTACATCCAGGCGTGCACGGCAGCAAACTCATCACGCGCACACACAGATGAGCCCTGTGGGACCATGTTTTTTTTTTTTGCTATAAGCGGTGTGTGTCTATATCAGCTTACGTGCTCTCAGTGCAAGTGACTGTTGGTGACTGTAATGATGACCCGTCCGTTTTGCATTGCTTTGGCTGTGGCTGTGTGTGTGTGTGTGTGTGTGTGTGTGTGTGTGTGTGTGTGTGTGTGTGTGTGTGTGTGTGTGTGTGTGTGTGTGTGTGTGTGTGTGTGTGTGTGTGTGTGAGAGAGAGAGAGAGGAAAACATGCCCTGTCGATGACCCTCTTCCACAAAATGAGACTGTGATTGGCATTTATTGGTCACATTTATTGGTGATATAATAGCTGTTGGGTGCGTGGAAGCCTCACCTGTCTAAAATGTCTGACACTTTTCAGGAAATGGAGGGACAAAAGAATCAGTGTAGTTATTATTCACCCACAAGCTCTTAGTAATACCTTTCACATGGTTGAGTACTTATCATTATGGATCTGCCACTTCTGCCTTTGTCACTGTTGTCACTGTTGTGACACACTAAAGACTTTAATTTACAAATAGAAAAGAAAAATCATGAATTATTAAATAATTTATTATTTTTCTTCTTTGATGTTTCAGCTGCCTGACATGAAGCTTGTCTGTCTGCTCACCATACGTGGGCATGTCATTTTATATTTGAGTCATCTGAAAGGTTTCAGTTCCAGTCTAATTTTAGTACACTATATCCTTCCGATTATTAGTCCAGTCTTCTAAATTTACAGTTCAAATTTAGCATCAGATTGTTTTTGTTTTGTTTTTTTTGGCAGTGCTTGGTAGGGTGATAATGCTAATTTTACACATGGTTGCATCATTGCATGCTGAAAATAGCTAATGTACATGTGCTCACAAAATGCCTTTTAAGCTTGTGCTTTAGATCTGCTATTTTCAGTGCAACACTCTAGTGCAACCAAGCATTAAATTACTTGTCTTTTAGTCCTGCAAGGTCTATTGTCCACTTGTCGTTCCCTAACATTTGTGTCTGTTTTTTATTTGTTGATGAAGTTGTCATCATAGTTTAGTTTTTATTTACTTTTTTGTCATTGATAAAAAAGTAGTCAACACATTTTCGGCATACATTGATGAAAATAACATTTGCATCTACAGTATATTCATCATGTTCAGTATTCAACATGTTGACAGTACATTGCAGATCTAGACACATTGTGAACTTATACAGTATCAGCTATTTTCTCTCTCTTAACGGTAATAATATACCTGTAGTACTTTTAACCACAAGACCCCGTTTTGGGCATGTCCTGATAGGTAAACAAAGAGCAAGATTTCCAGGTGGTCCCCAGCTAAGTTGGTTAACGAGATGTAATTCTTGAGAACGTAAAAATGAAACCAAATGGACCCTTGCAGGTCCATTTGGTTTCATTTTTACACTCTCAAGAGTTAAAATATTCATCATCTTAATTAGCCCAAGTCTACACAACTAGAGAATGTAGAAGATTAATGGTTGCCTGTTTCCCAAATCCAGCCTGGAATTGTGGACAAAAGCAAAACAAATCTTTAGTTTTGGGGTCTGTGGGGGCTAAAATGTCCTCAAATGGTGGGCCCTGGTATATCAAAAAGGTTGAGAACCCCTGGTGTAGAGAGAAGAAGAGGACCCCAAGTATAGATCCCTGCTGCCAATGAACTATATAATAGCTAAAACGGTCATTTATCTTGTCATCTATCTTGTCGGCTGTGGCTCAGGAGGTAGAGCGGGTCATCTAATGATCTGTGGGTCGGCAGGTTAGAATCCTGGCTTCTCCGTTCTACATGTCAAAGTGTCCTCGGACAAGACACAGAAACTCAAATTGCTCCCAATGTAGTGGCTCTGCCTTGCATAGTTTCTGCAATAGGTGTATGAATGGGTGGATGTTGTGCATTATGTAAAGCTCCTAGCCTAGGATAATGACTCTATATAAATGTACAATTTACCCTTTTGTACCTAAAAGAAAGATAATTGGCACATTGGGAATCATTTGGCTCCACCACATAATTGGCACATTAAGCATATTTAGCCTCCATCCTCGTAATCGTCTCATCTTTACCGTATATGCGCTTCTATCTGGCCTGGTGATGTACACCTGAGCCCAAGCTGTTCAGCTTGGCTTTCAGCTGGCCACAGCCTTTGGAGGTGACCGCCGGGTGACGATGATCATCACGTGTACTGCACCGTTAGAAGGCAGGCAGAAGCTGTGACTTCTGCAACATGGTTGGATGCACCTTCACACCCCTTGGGGGTGCATCATCCACAGCATGGGCCGTGCATGGAGTGGAGGGACCACCCTGTGCTCTGCTCTTTGACCTGAATGTCACTGTGGCCGTGTGTGCTTTGATGCAGGGGAGCAGGGGCGGATCTATGCATGGGCATGGGGGGGTCCAATGCCCCCCTAAATGCCTAGACTTCCCCACCAAACATTATGGCATGCAAAACAATCCAAATTACGAAGATATTTCAAATCAAAGTGCTTATAATTAAAAACATTTGAAACACTTCTACTGCTACTACTAACTAACTACAGCTGTGGCACCACTAAACCAACAGCATTTCATCATTGAAAACAGAAAACTCTCTGAGTCAGACCTTTAGCTTTATGCATGCTGCGTGTCTGTTGCAACGTCAACAACAACTGATGTCATTATTGATGCTTTACTTGACTAATAAAAGTCCTTCACGGCACGGGCGATGAAGCCGCACCCATACCATTTTCTCCTGCCCTTCCAAATGAGAAATGTTATATCCGCTCCTGCAGGGGAGGCGCCTGTGTCATCAGGATGTGTACTGTGTGGCATCTATGTGTCTAAGAATCAGCATGGGTCAAGTGCATGATGCACTTAAAGTGTCTTGGATTCACCCAGCCATTCACTGCAATGGCGATGGAGACCACGCAAGTCGTGGTGGTGAGGTTTGTTCACGTTCTTGCTGGGGGGTGGGATCATCGAACTAGGAACCTTCCGGTTTCCAATTAGTGGCTCTACCTTCTGAGTCAGTCAGGGGGTGGTGCATATCGACATGGCCTCTCCATGTGAATCATTATGGGATTGAGAGTACATAGAGGCCTTCTAACGATGTCATTTAATTTGTTTTCTTGTTGCATTTCAGCACTGATGCGCCTCAGGCACATGCCTAGCTCCAGACACCAACAACAACAGAAGCTAGAGGGACTCTAGCTTCTCTCTCTCTCTCTCTCTCTCTCTCTCTCTCTCTCTCTCTCTCTCTCTCTCTCTCTCTCTCTCTCTCTCTCTCTCTCTCTCTCTCTCTCATTAGGACAAAATAGCCTCAAGGCTCTCAGTTTGATGTTCTTCTACTGAAAGCGCACATATCTTGGAAATCTTTCCACAATGACTAATGGTTCAAATATACGCATTAAAGCTCTGGGAAAGTGACGGAGGCGAATTGCAGCCGGGAGGCTTTGTGTATGGCAAACCTTGGCTATAACTACGTAGTAGCTATAGCTCGCTAAATTTGTAATGAGTTGCATGCTTCATCTTTATCGGAGGACCGTCCGTGTTTGTTCCAAGTCAGGCATGTTTAATGAGCGGAGAAAAGGCCCCGACCAACATCGGTTATCTAAAATTAGCTAAAAAGAAACGACTCAGGGGAGGAGGCCAGTGTGTGCTGATGTGCAGGTTTTTATTCTCATGCTCATTTTCACTGTGTTCGACAGTAAAAGTATGAGAGCGAGACACACAAGTAACTTCATCTTTCTCCTGCCAAAGCACATTTTTCACCCGGTGGCTTGATTCAGCAGCGGCCCGAAAATAGCTGATCTACCAACTCAAAAAAGCATTGCTTCTGTGATGAATCCTGAGCTTGCAGATCAACTATTTGCTGCATGCAACAGTGATGATCCACGCCAAATCATAAATCAGGCTATAAAGGGGTAGTATACCCAAATAATTACTTATTTTCAGTCAGTCAGATCCAAGAAGCATTGGAATGATGGACAGTTTTGTTTTCTGTCCAATTTCTAAGCCAGTGATTTGACAGCCAGACAGGGGCAGATGTAACATTTCACAATTGGGGGGGCAGGAGAAAATGGTAGGGGTGCGGGGCTGGGCGATGAAGCCGCACATACCATTTGCGCCCCCCCTACCATTTTCGGTTACAGGACTTTTATTAATCAAGTAAGCTTGAATAATAACAGCAGTTGTTGTTGAAGTTGCAACAGACACGCAGCATGCATAAAGGGAAAGGACTTAGTTTTCTGTTTTCAATGATGAAATGCTGTTAGTAGAGCAGATTAGTGAAACGATACTTCACTTTGGTATAGAAGCATGAAAATTGGCACAGATACTCTCCAAGGTCTACTCTTTAGGAAAAAGGTGCGTGCCACTCAAAATTCCAAGATGGCGACCCCAAAATCCAAAATGTCCGCCCAGAAATGTGGTTTTTCCTTCATAACTTGAAATGCATTGATTTTACACCCCATAAATGTATTGAACATTAATACAAAGTTGGCCATTACGGACGGTTTGGCACCAAGAACATGTCTGTATCACTTACGGCTCTTGAGATACAGCATATAGGTACTTTCACAGATTGAGGAGAGCAAGACATTTGTAACATTGATTCTTAAGTGAATCAAATGGTGATACAGGCATGAAAATTGGTACACACACTCTTCAAACCCCACTATTTCTAAAAGTACTGCGTGCCCTGCAAAATTCCAAGATGGCAGCCCCCAAAATCCAAGATGTCCGTCCAAAAATGTGGTTTTTTCCTTCATAACTCGAAATACAAAGCTTTTAAGCCCCATAAATGTATTGAGCGTTAATATAAAGTCAGGCATTACGGACATTTTGATACCAAGTACATGTCTGTATGTAGTACGGTTCTTGAGTTACAACATATACGTAGTGATGTGGCACCATAAGTGTAACATTTTGGCATGTTTCACTCTTTAACTCAAAGATTCCTTTATCAGCATTTCTTCTATTTTCAGGAAATGGACCTACATGTATCTGCTATCATAAACCACTTCAAGTTTTTCAATTGATGAAACGGGTCGGGAGTTATTAAGCCAATTGTGAAGGGCTGTTTCAGTGCTAAAATTGCTGCGTACATTTTGCGAATATAAGCCACCCAGTAATGTCTGTCTGTGCATCTGTCCTTCACAATAAGTGTATATGTGAAGCGGACGCACCAAGTGTAGCATGTGTCATAGTATAATGGTATATTGTGCTAAAAGGCGTAATAGTATAATATATTTAATAGTTTAATAGTGTAATAGAGCTAATAGTGTAAGATATGCAGTATATAGCGGTATACTGTAATAGGGTAATATATGTAATAGTGTCGTAGTGTAACGTGCAATACTGTAATAGGGTAAAATGTGTAATAGGGTAATATGTGTAATAGTGTCATAGTGTAACATGTGTAATAGGGTAATAGGGTAATATGTGTAATAGTGTTGTAGTGTAACGTGTAATACTGTAATAGGGTAATATGTGTAATAGTGTAATAGGGTAATATGTGTAATAGTGTCATAGTGTAACATGTGTAATAGGGTAATAGGGTAATATGTGTAATAGTGTCATAGTGTAACATGTGTAATAGGGTAATAGGGTAATATGTGTAATAGTGTCATAGTGTAACATGTGTAATAGGGTAATAGGGTAATATGTGTAATAGTGTCGTAGTGTAACGTGTGATACTGTAATAGGGTAATATGTGTAATAGTGTAATAGGGTAATATGTGTAATAGTGTCATAGTGTAACATGTGCAATAGGGTAATATGTGTAATAGTGTAATAGTGTAACATGTGTAATAGGGTAATAGGGTAATATGTGTAATAGTGTCGTAGTGTAACGTGTAATACTGTAATAGGGTAATTTGTGTAATAGTGTAATAGGCTAATACGTGCAATAGCATAATGTAAGTACAATAGGCTACTAGTGTAATAGTGTAATAGGCTAATATGTGTAATAGTGTAATCTGTGTACATTAGGGTAATAGTGTAATATATGGAATAGTGGTCTAGTGTAATTGTCCTATTACACCATTACACATGGTACACATATTTGCCTATTACACATGTCACAATTACACATATTACGCTATTATGCTATACCAATATTACAGTAATATATTACACTCTTACACTATTACCATAATGCACAAACATTACACTATTAGCCCTATTACACTATTGCATATATTACACTTACCCTATTACACATGTTACACTATGACACTATTACACATGTTACCCTATTATGCTATTACACATGTTACACTATGCCACTATTACACATATCAACCTATTACACTATTACACATGTTACACTATTACACACATTACCCTATTATGCTATTACACATGTTACACTATGCCAGTATTACACATGTTACACTATGCCACTATTACACATATCAACCTATTACACTATTACACATGTTACACTATGACACTATTACATACATTACCCTATTATGCTATTACACATGTTACACTATGCCACTATTACACATGACACCCTATTACACATATTACACTTTGACACTATTACACATATTTCCTATTACACTATTACCCTAATGCAAAATATTACACTATTACACTTATTTCCCTATTACACATGTTACACTATGACACTATTGAACATATTACCCTATTACACATGTTACACTTTGACACTATTACACATATTACCCTATTACACTATTACACATGTTACACTATGACACTATTGCACATATTATCCTATTACACTATTACACATATTACACTGACACTATTACACATATTAACCTATTACACTATTACACATGTTACACTGTGACACTTATTCTGCCTCTTGGTCTCTCTGTCTCCTTCTCGGTCTCTTTGTCTCCCTCTCGGCCTCTCTCTCTTACATGTTAGATAATATATGATGTATTGTATATGTACTTTGTACATATGCAATGCCTATGTACAATAGATGAACCTTGTATATGTAATTTGTATATGACAATTAACTTTATTTATTTCTTTTATTTTGATGTCAGCGTGTTGACACTGGAAATGATGTATAATGTGTCTGAATAATCTCATGTGGGATGGGCTGCGAAAGGCAGCCAGACACGAAAATAAAATCATTCATTCATTCATTCATTCATTCATTCATTCATTCATTCATTCATTCATTCATTCATTCATATTACATACATTACCCCATTACAGTATACCGCTATATACTGCATATATTACACTATTAGCTCTATTACACTATTGCATATATTACACTATTACGCATTTTAGCACATTATACAATTATAGTATGACACATGGTGCACTTGGTGCGTCCACTTCACATATACACTTATTGTGAAGGACAGATGCACAGACAGACATTTCTGGGTGGCTTATATTCGCAGAATGTACGCAGCAAATTTAGCACTGAAACAGCCCTTCGCGATCGGCTTAATAACTCCCGACCTGTTTCATCAATTGAAAAACCTGAAGTGGTTTATGATAGCAGATACATGTAGGTCCATTTCCTGAAAATAGAAGATATGGTGATAAAGGGATCTTTGAGTTAAAGAGGGAAATGTGCCAAAATGTTACACTTATGGTGCCTCATCACTACGTATATGTTGTAACTCAAGAACCGTAGCACATAGAGACATGTACTTGGTATCAAAATGTCCGTAATGCCTAACTTTATATTAATGCTCAATACATTTATGGGGCTTAAAAGCTTTGTATTTCGACTTATGAAGGAAAAACCACATTTTTGGACGGACATCTTGGATTTTGGGGGCTGCCATCTTGGAATTTTGCAGGGCACGCAGTACTTTTAGAAATAGTGGGGTTTGAAGAGTGTGTGTACCAATTTTCATGCCTGTATCACCATTTGATTCACTTAAGAATCAATGTTACAAATGTCTTGCTCTCCTCAATCTGTGAAAGTACCTATATGCTGTATCTCAAGAGCCGTAAGTGATACAGACATGTTCTTGGTGCCAAACCGTCCGTAATGGCCAACTTTGTATTAATGTTCAATACGTTTATGGGGTGTAAAATCAATGCATTTCAAGTTATGAAGGAAAAAACACATTTTTGGGCGGACATTTTGGATTTTGGGGCCGCCATCTTGGAATTTTGAGTGGCACGCGCCTTTTTCCTAAAGAGTAGACCTTGGAGAGTATCTGTGCCAATTTTCACGCTTCTATACCAAAGTGAAGTATCCTATGAAAAAAATGAGTTAATCTGCTGTACTATGTTGGTTTAGTGGTACCACAGCTGTAGTTACTTAGTAGCGGTAGTAGTGTTTGAAATCATTTTATATTCTAAATATAATCACTTTAATTTGAAATATCTTGGGTTGTTTTGCATGCCATCATGTTTGGTGGGGGCGACTGGGCATTTAGGGGGCATTGCCCCCCCCCCCCCCCCCCCCCCCCCCCCCAATGCCCATGCCTAGATCCGCCTCTGCAGCCAGCAGAAAAAAAGATGTCTCTTATGGGAGAGTGTCTCCTACCAGAGACCCAGGCAGTGGTATTGTTTAAGTGGATTTGAAAGGTGCTCCAGTAAGATGAGTTTATTTGATCGGTATTATACAGCTGAATAACACAAACAGCAGAATGAGAAATAAAAAACAACAATGCTGCACAGCACTGTCACCACCTCATGTTCTTGCAGGCCTGACCTCTGTCCTGTTAATGGCTCTTCCCCTGTAATAAAATGTTAATGAAATTCCATTCTTCTTGCCCACGCTGCTATTCCCTGGATGATCCCCCATCCAACCCCCCTCCACCCGCCCACTGGATGGGTTTCTCTTTTCCCTTTCTGTTAGTTTCTTCTGGTGCTGTATCATGTTCACTCCTTAACAAGGAAATGAAGGCTCACGCTGCCACTAATTACACGATGATGGTGATTAACACGTCACCTTATCATAAGGTTCCTCTGTGCCCTTGCAAGGATTTCCAACCCTTTTTTGTTAAAAGCACAATCCTTTTTTGTTTCCACAGTAGTAATAAGTTCATTGATTAATTCATGGCCTGTGGGCTGGAGGGATTCGTTTAGAATTGTTGAGGTAATAAATGTTTTAACCGATCAGCAGCTCCTTAGCAAAGGTTCACCGCTGTTGGGTTTGTCCTACACAACACTGTGTGTGTGTGTGTGTGTGTGTGTGTGTGTGTGTGTGTGTGTGTGTGTGTGTGTGTGTGTGTGTGTGTGTGTGTGTGTGTGTGTGTGTGTGTGTGTGTGTGTGTGGGGGGGGTGTGTGTGGGGGAGTGTGTGTGTGGGGGTGTGTGTGTGTGTGTGTGTGTGTGCACGTGTGTGTGTGTGTGTTAATGCCTGATAATTCATCTTTCTGGATAGCGCGCGATGGCCACCCTCAGATTTCCATTATAGAATTAGATTGCAAGAGGTGTCGCACTGCAGTCTTAATCAATATGTCCTCCAACTTTGTGTGTGTGTGTGTGTGTGTGTGTGTGTGTGTGTGTGTGTGTGCGCGTGTGCGTGTGTGTGCGTGTGCGTGCATGCGTGTGTGTTATTATGGGGGAGGGGGCTGAAGAGAGCATGCCACAACTTAAATAACGTACCAACCCATATCTCCACCATCCCACATTCGGTGCGTGCACAGTGCACACACACACACACACACACACACACACACACACACACACACACACACACACACACACACACACACACACACACAGCCTCTTCGTCCAGTGACCCTTATCTCGACACTTCTGACTGTAATTATTGGGTCTGTAGACTTGTTTGAGAGGTGTCTGGAAATGGGGCGCATAGAGATGGCTTCAATTAAGAATCCAAATTGAAATGGGGTGCCAGGAGGCTGCTTGGCCTCGCATAGTCACTCATCATCACGTCGGAAACATTTGCATACTGCTATGACAAGTTTGTGTGGTGCCGTCGTCGGAAAATTAATTATGTTGTATTTCCAAAGAAACCTTATAAATACTGTGTGGCAACAAATTGAGTAAAAAACCAATTCATTCAATTACGCTGTACACTTGGGGTATTTAGAAAAGCACACTATATTATTAGCTCACAACATTGTGCCGAATTAAGTAATATCTTTGATAACTATTGTGTAATTTAAAGTGGTTATTATATACTAGTACCGTGATTTATTATAATTCTATTATATACTTAATGCACTTGATTGCTTCCCACAAAGGAGTGGTTAAAGGGGAATTACACCCATATTCATTTTTTTTCTGAGAGCTTACAAATGGAACCAATGAACCCTAACGGGTTCATTTGGTTCCATTTGTACGCTCTCAGAAAAAAAGAAGCGTCTAAAGAAATCCATTAAAGGTAGGGGAAGTGATTTCACTTTTGTCAGATATCACCCAAAAAATATTTTTTTTCTGTTAAAATGCTCTATTATAAGGTGTGGAAACCACATATGGAGTTTCCCCCTCCCCCACGTTAGCAGAGGAGCTAATAAAAGTTCCCCAGGTCACCACAATTCTCCTCCAATCAGGAGAGAGCAGCAGGTTCACATAGTGTAGCTACTTTTGGGGGCCCCTAGTGCACCAGGCTGGTACTACACCATGAATTTCAAATCACTTCCCCTACCTTTAACATGGTGAAAATACATCTTGATGATGTCATCAAGATGTTTCACCATGTTAGTGGTTTTCTTCAGACCTCCATTTCTTGGGAACACAGAATGGGGGAACTTTTTTATCATGTCCACCCAGCACCTCTAGGGTATACTAATGACATATTAGAATGTTGAAAATGGGTGAAGTTCCCCTTTAATGCACTTGAGTGCTTCCCACAAAGGAGTGGTTAAGTGCCTTGCTCAGGGACACTTTGACACAGGCAGGTCTGAACGTGACAGCTGGAATTATAACCTGCACCTCTGGAGTCCCACAGCATCCCCGGTGGGGGTCGAACCCAGGCCCTTCTGGCCGTGAGGTGACAGCGCTATACCGACTGGCCACCGTGACCCCACTCATTTATTTGTATTTTATAAAGGTCACACCTGTCTGAATTGAGGAGCGCTCTTACAGTACATCGTTGTACAATACATCATCTCATTCGAACCAATCAGAATTCACAACCTCACCTTTGTGTTCAAAGTTTGTGTTATACGCAACATGTGTTTACCCAAACACTCTGTCTATTCAATATCAGCAGCATTTATTTGTGTATAGCAGGGGTTTTCAACCGGTGGTCCGGGGACCACCAGTGGTCCTTGAGAGGGTTCCAGGTGGTCCCCAGCTAAGTTGTTTAACCAGATGTAACTCTTGAGAACGTAAAAATGAAACCAAATGGACCCTTGTGGGCCCATTTGCTTTCATTTTTACACTCTCAAGAGTTAGAATATCCGTCATGTGAATTAGTCCAAGTCTACACAAGTAGAAGATTAATTGTCATGGACAGAAGCAAAATAAATCTTTAGTTTTGGGGGTCTGTGGGGCTAAAATGTCCTCAAATGGTGGTCCGTGGCTCAAATGCTGAATAAATGGTGGGCCCTGGTATCAAAAAGGTTGAAAACCCTTGGTGTATAGAACAAAGTTTATGTACATAGACCAAAAGCTGTACACAGGTGGGGCTATCACATCTACCAGTCTACAGTATATGCACAGTACAGTACAGTACAGTACAAATTCCCACGCAATGGAAACCCAACAAAGGCGAGCACTAGAAAATGTGAAGTCAGTATAGCGCTGGATCATTACGGCAGTCTTTTGCTTGTTTGGCGCTTTTAGCTAAACCCCCGCAAGAAGTGTCAAGAAGCATGGCGCACACCGAAAGGCTCTGCCATGGCAGTGCGAATGATTGCAAAATAAATGGGAGAAATGCAACCGCCTAACGACATCACAGTGGGGAAAATCTAATTATCTCTCACAGTATCTCGCACAAAAACTGTCACTATGGCATGCAGAATCTGAGAATGGTGCTGGAGCTCCGCTCAAATTGTCCTGGCTGACTTCACTGGCTGCAGCAGCAACATCCTAACCCTGGCTGCTTTTATGAAGAGAGTGGCCAGTTGCCTCTCCTGGGAATGTTTTTCTTTAATGACAAATGCATGTAAGCCAGAGAGAGGCATGGTAAAAGATTTTTATTGTATTTTATTTTTTGCAATAAAACAAAGGTTTAGGAGAGTAGAGGAAGTAATTTCAAATATAAGAAGCATGATCAGAATATGAATACAAATAGAAACCCTCCTGTTCACATACTGTAGGATAGGTTAGCTATTTTAACCTTTTCCAGGATGATCAACATGTCCCAGATATTTTTTATTTTCTCCCACCTGGCTTCAAATTTAAAACAACTGGAAATTGAAATGTCCAATTTGCAGTTAGAACTCAAAAACTGCATTTGCACCCACAGTTACAGACCTGTCGAGGACTATTTTGTCTATTAATAATTAAGTTAGGGGACTGCTGTTCCCAATGATTTTCTCATATATTTCAGGTTAGATTAAGATAAGTAACTAAGTAAGCTTCTAACTATTTTCTCATATTGAATTTGAATGGGCACAAGACAACAGCCACTAGGTGTCATACCTTTACACCTCTTTTCCCCTTTTTGAGTGGTGCAACCACACTCCAAGACCCAGCTTTGTCCCTACCTGTACACCTGTGTGTACACCCATCCCTATGTGTAACGTACCAACAGGCGGTGCTCTTTCTCCAATACAGAGCAGTGCCACAGTTCACATGTTGGTGTGACCAGCGGGGTAAAATGGCCATTTTACTATCGATCTCAACGATACTGTAGCTATCGGTCGTGCCGTTTTTCCTCCGGTTGCTACTAAACCTAACCCTTAGCCCTAACATAGGCCCAAACCTAAACCCCGAGTGATAGGATACCTGCCATGAGGGATTGGATACCTGCCGCGACCGATAGGACATCTGCTGTGGCAGATATTGAAAAAGGTTTTGGGAGAGGCGAGTTTTTTTGGGGCAGGTGGAAAAAGGTTGTGATTGTTACTGTTGGTCATGATTCATTTACTATCGGCTGCGACTCCTACTATCAGCCGCGGCTCATTCACTATTAGCCGCGGCCACTCCTGCAGTTCTCGGTTATAATAATGCTTATTGCTGCTGTATATAATGATATGGTATACAGTATAATGATGGCAACAGAGTATAATAATATAGTACATCAGAGAAAGGATTAAAACGTATTGTACCTTTTGATCATTTGTACCGAATATCATGATTCGAATCACGCACTGCACTATCTTTCTGCATTTTCTTAGGACAATATTATAAAGAAGCTTTATTGTAATCTGTTATGATCTTTTTTTTGTGTGTGTCAACTTTTATGACGTGCATGAGAAAAGCAATGTCCTTCAAGCATAGCCAAAATATATAGTGGAGTTTATACACCACGGCCGCGTCATTAACCTTTCAGTTTATGCGGCCTGGCAAAATGTGTGTAGCTGCCATTTCGAGTTGGCTGTAATTACTGTAAATGCACCGCAATTAGGTTCCCGCCACGCTCCCATCCAAGTTGGCCGGCGGTACAGAGAGGCCAGGCGGAAGAAAGTTCACGCCATGCTGATCACAAGCTCCTGCTGTACAATGTTGTAAATCTCATTTCTATTTGCTGTAATGGCGAGTCCCGCTGGGCAGCCTTCCAGACTGGTGACATGAGGGCCACAGTCCCCACATTGTAATCTCCCTGCCTCAGTTTGGCAGATGGTGGATGAAAATTCCTTGCAGTTGTGTCACCGTATTTGTGTCATTTGCGCTTCAAAGTTTTATTTAAACACTTTCAGCCTGGCACATGGATTATGGACATTAAACCCTGTTGAAATAGCACATCTACAGGCTTACAGTGTGAGTTTCCTAGGCTATTCTCACTGTTTGCCGAGTTATAAGTGACATATTTACCAATTGAGATTCAAATTCAAATATCTTCCATTGAGGTCGTTCTGATTGCTCAAATAACAATGCAGTCTGGTGGCGGCTGTTGGCCCAAACACCACTGTGGCTGGCCTAGTGGCATGCCACAGTGGTGTTTGGCCTGGCAGCGTGTCGAGTGTTTGAGTCCCATTCATGACGGCCTTTGCTGCATGTCTCTCCCCTTTCTCTCCCTCCCTGTGTAAAACTATCAATAAAGGCAAAAGGCCAAAAACAAATCTTAAAAAAGACATAAAAGACCAAAACCAATTCAGTCATTGATTTTGATATCCTAAAAGAAAATGCACACCATTCCTGGGGATTTCTGCAGTAGCATCTGGGATGGGGGTGGCTCTTAATTAATCAGACCTGTGAACAACCTGTGCGCACACTGGTCCTGTAATATAAGCAGGCTGCCAGATCTTTCACATACTTCCCAGACCACCTGAATCCAACACTGGCTTTAGCATCTTAACACAACAACTGCCAGGCTTTAGGACCAGGAGCCAACTGTTGCCTGCCAAGTCTCCTATAGTGTGAAACACCGGAACTGCGCTGCATATAAACATCTTGTTTGGTAAGCTGTCTTGCTAATGTCAATGCCAGTGAGCTAAAACTGACATTTGCACCACCGAATAATCAGCAGGGAACCCCGAACATCATACCTTTTATCGATACCACAGAGATCTAGATCTATTTATCTAGATCTATTTAAACAGTTATTCAGTGTTTTACTGTAGTCCGCTGTTAGAATGGAGCTTGACGGCAGTGTGTGCAGTGCGGTCACAGACGGAATGTAGTCAGTGAGCAGAAAAAATAAAACGGCGATCCAGCTTGAGAGCAATAATAAAGCCAAAAATTATAATGACTGTATGCACTGTCACATAAGCAAGGGAAGCAGTTTTTGTGTTGCCTAACACCACATTAAATCAACTCCACCTATAGGGACCCTTGCTAGTGTGGCTGGCAAGTTCTGCTGCAACAGAAGGTGATTGAACCGTGATTTTTTTTTCCCCCTCATACTGAAAATAGCCAATCAGCCCACAAGCTCACAGCTACTTTAAAGATGGAGTGCCATGATTTTTTTCTACCCTAAAACATGATCATCAGGTATTAATATTATATGAAAAGTAAGATTTTTTCCCAAAAAATGTACAGTGTTTGTTAAACTGTCATTTTTATGATTCCCCCCTACCAGTTCATTAAGTATGGCTGGTTGGCCTGGTGGGTGGTGATGGGTGGAGATCCACCTGAACTGAAGCCACGCCCACAGCTTTAGTTGCATGATAAAGGGGGAGGAGTTAGGGGAGGGGCTGAACACATGATGTCACTATTTTGAAGTTTTTTTCATTGGCATGTTTGACTGGAAAGGTTCAGCCCCCAGGAAAAAACCCTAAATACAAAGGGAAGACATCATTGCACATAAAAAAAACATGCCAAGGGGTCTATTTACATACTGTCACCTCTTAAACATGTACAAAATTAGAAAAAATACAAAAATCACGGCACCCCCTCTTTAAAGGTTTAAAGGCGTAATATACTCTGTATGCCTTGAGCAGGAAAGTGAACAACACCTGTGGACTGCATGTGCGTGCCGTTTCTCTTCTGCTGTAACTGTACAGCACGTCTCATCCTGGCAGGATGCCAGCGCGGTGTCACACATGAATAAAATGTCCGTCTCCCTTCCTGTCGATGGACTGACACTTCTTTATATGGGGTGTGCACCGCTCTCTGCTGCCTCTAAACCCCAACTGTCACTTCCAGGAGCTTATTTCCCCTTTCTCCGCTAATCCTTTCCTTCCCCTCCCTCAGGAATAGCAAATTTGGCAAATGACACTTCTCTGTTTTGGTTTTTGATTTTTTTTTCCCCTCAGATATTCCTCCTTCACTTTTGAATCTGTAAATTTCCCACAGGAAAAAAACACAATTAACATAATAAGCACTCCCGCGCACAACAGAAAATAAAAAGACTTATTCAAAGTGGAGTGTCAGCTACAGATGAGACCGTGTTGAGATTGCCCACTGCCGATGTCATTTGGTGCTATCGTCGCATGTGCAAATGTTATGCAAATTTTAGCGCAATATAAAAGCAAGCAGTCGCCTGTCAGCAGCCTTTAGATTGACTATTTGTCCTTGTTCACCCTCAGCTAAGTTTCTTGAGAAGTGTGCTTGGTGATGATTTGCATAATCTTAACAGCAGTGTTTCTCAAACAGCTTCATGTCTGTCCACCAACCCCCAGATTTCATTCTGCTTTAGTTTTAGTTAGTTTTGATTTATTTTTCAGGGCTCCTATATTCAGCAATCAGAGTCGATTTTCATCTTAGGTAGTAATTACATTCCCATTAAAAGTGAAATTTATTACATGTGGCCGTCATGTGTCATGTGTCTTACTAACATTCATTTCTCTTTAACAAGAGCAAATCGTATTTACTACGTTTACATAATCCCACAAATGGTTAAGGTTGTTACACTGATTTTGATGCCCCCTGCAATCCCCAGACCCCTGCATTGTTGTCGCTGTACCTGTCGATGTTCACTATACTGTCGCTGTTCACTATACCTGTATACTTCACTTTTGTGATCTCATTTCAAATACTGTGGGTTCTGGTGGCGTTGGGAATTATTTTCACATTGGCTCCTGTACGGGACGAGACACCTTCCTCCGACATGCTGAGAATTATTTGTGTCAAAGTCTTGACTGCGTCACCCATTTTGTTGATAATCTGCAAAATTGAACGACTCAGTTTAATTGGCTGTCTGAGTACTATTAGAAAGCTGAGGTCTGTCTCAGAAAGGTTTGGGTGGAGGGTTATTACCGGCGGGTGCAGGGGGACATCATGCCACTATGTGTGAGAAGTGACAGCACATACGGTACCGGTCTGCCCTACTCAACCCTAGGGGAAAAGAACAAGCCAAATGCCCCATTGTGTCTGTGGCCATAGAGCAGGGGTGTAAAACTCAAATACAGAGTGGGCCAAAATAGAAAAATTGGTACAAGTCGAGGGCTGGAGATACCGGTCTGTGTTTCAACACTGGTTTACGATGACGTCCCTGTCAAAAAAGTAATTTCCCTTCAAAAATCAATGTCTCTTAATGGCAAGATGAAACTGCCTGCGTTAAAAACTGTTTTAAGTTTTAATGAAAAATAGCAGGTGTTCACGTCTCATAGCGAGCCACTCTGTGGCGCACTATGAGATGTGAACACCTGCTATTTTTTGGGGAAAATCTTGTTCTTCTATGATCCTCACCAAGTGATGAGTTAATTGTGAAAGTAAATGAGACTGAGTTGAGGATGTAAAACAATTAGTTGCATTCATTTCTTATCATGGTGTGTGCAATATACCAGAGGGCCAGTTCTAATACTAATTCAATATCATCCCGCGGGCCAGAGATAATTCATTCACGGGCCTGATTTGGCCCGCGGGCCTTGAGTTTGACATATGTGCCATAGAGTGTCATTGTGTCGTTACCGTAAAAGGCTGGGAAAGGGACCAGTCGTTAACCACTTCAACACATGAACACTAGTGATGTGTTGTGAGCTTGTGAGTCATCCATTTTCCGTGAAAAGGAGCAGACCTACTATAGTGCCCCCCTGGGATCTCGCGGTCAACCACACAGGTTTTAAAAAGACCACTTCACCATTTATCAACCTATCTTCATATACTTTATACTGGGTCCTTACTAATGGTCATGATAAAAGAGCACAATTCTCTTTCTACACGGTCTGTGTCTCATAGAGCAGTGGTTTTTAACCAGTGGTCCGGGGACCACCAGTGGTCCTTGAGAGAGTTCCAGGTGGTCCCAAGATACAGTAAATGATGGAAAGTTATAGTTAACCATATGTAACTCTTTGAGAGCGTATGAAAATGAAATCAAATGGACCCTTGCGGATCTATTTGGTTTCATTTTACACTCTCAAGACTTAAAATATTCATCATGTGAATTAGCCCAATTCTACACAACTAGAGAATGTAGAATATTAACAGTCATTTTAATCTGTATGTTTGAGTGTTTTGTTTCCCAAACCTAGCCTGGAATTGTGGACAAAAGCAAAAGAAATCTTTAGTTTTGGGGTCTGTGGGGCTAAAATGTCATCAAATAATGGTCCGTGGCTCGAATTCTGAATAAATAGTGGGCCCTGGTGTCAAAAAACTTAAAACCACTGTCATAGATGGCTGTAGGGGCAGTTCTGAAATCCGTCCTTCTGTCCAAAACTGTTTACTCAGTAAATTAAATACACATTTTGTTATCCTTTTCCTGATCTTCTCATGTATTGTGCTGTCCCTATGTGATATTGTTTTACTCGACAACACTGAAAAGAAGTTTAATTCCTCAGTGCAATTTTGAAAATAAATACAACTTGAAAGGTTTCCACCCAAAAGCACAAATGGCACTCTTTACGGTCAGTGGGGATTCACGGGGGCGAGGAAGCACATGCACATTGCACAATGCTTGGTCTCCAAAAGTACCTTAACGTTGTCACCTTCTGAAGCGGAACAAAGTCACGACCAATCAACATTCTCATATAATATTTATGTGCTTAAAATGCAAATCGTGCATGCGACGCCGCCCACCTTATTACAGACCGAAGAATTAATCATCACGTTCACAGTCGGAGATTCTACTTGCTTCCCTATTGGCAATTCAGCCTGGTTTATGTCGATGAATAACAGATGAGAGAGAGAGAGAGAGAGAGAGAGAGAGAGAGAGAGAGAGAGAGAGAGAGAGAGAGAGAGAGAGAGAGAGAGAGAGAGAGAGAGAGAGAGAGAGAGAGAGAGAGAGAGAGAGAGAGAGAGAGAGAGAGAGAGAGAGAGAGAGAGAGAGAGACTGCAGGTAGATAATCAACTTTAATGGAGAGGAATTTTCCTGATGCAACAGCAATTCATTTGTGTGATTGATAATAGAATCATTATCAAGCTGTCTGTAGTGATCATCTTCATAGTTTTCTTCATTATTATTATTGTCTGTTTTTTCCGTGAAATATCTTGTCTTATTGCCCATTCTTATTTTTTGTTTTCAGACCAGGAAACGGCAAAATTGCTGCTATATCAAAACTGTTATATCACCATTATTCAGCCCTGGGCTTTGCTGCAGCTGTTTATCTCTTGCTATTAATAGGGTGACGGTCACTGAGAATTCAAGAAGACACACGAACGCGCGCGCACACACACACACACACACACACACACACACACACACACACACACACACACACACACACACACACACACACACACACACACACACACACACACAGTTAAAGACATATGTTTGTTTTCCTTGTAGGCTGCATCCTCCAATGACTAACAAGCAGCCAGGAAATAAGGATCCCATGTTGCTCCTAATTCACTGCGGTCATGCCTGACATGGAAGCCATAATACATCTTAAAGGACAGACAGAATCGTATTACACATTTTTGCTAAGGCTTGATGGGCTGTGAATGAGAAATTTGCTTACGCAAATGAAGCTTGAAATTCAATTTGAAGAAAACAGCGACTTTTTCCTCCGTTCTAAGCTCGGAATTAGGGTTGCTGCTCCTCTGAGCTTCTCTTTAGTAGGGTTGCAAAAAGAATAATAGTAAAAAAATAACATTTTAAAGTGCTATCTAGTATTTGGAAAGACTAGAAATAAGTTATGTATATGCAGTCCATTTAGCATAGTCAGCTCATAGGGGGTATAGGTCTATGATAAAGACAGAAGGATTGTGCACAGGGGCGTGGCACAGTGTCCTGCGGAAGGTTTGCACATGCGCAGTAAAATGTGCACTCGTCTCTCTCTCTCTCTCACACACACACACACACACACACACACACACACACACACACACACACACACACACACACACACACACACACACACACACACACGCACACACATACACAGCCCTTTAATGGCAGGTTTTCTGTGCGAATTTAAGTGCTTAAAAGCGCATTGTTATAAATAGTATACCGTAAATCCTCTTTTATAATCCGGGGCTTTTATTTACTTAACCGATTTTTATACCAGGCGTGTATTGGAAGGAGGCTGCTATAAGAAGAGAGGCCTATATTACAATGTTTCAATCCAATCATAATGAATAAAACATATTGTATACTCCAATAATCTTAAATCATTGCAATAGTCTAAAATATTGCTGTTTTTTTGTAAGACCACTAGATGGCGTCTGTATATAGGTTTGACGCTTCAACACATAGGCTATGAAGCCAGGGGCGGATTGGCCATCTGGAGTAGGCTACAGGGAGTTTTCTCTCAAAGAGTTACATCTGGTTAACCAACAACCAGCTGGGGAAATATGTGCCAATCCGCCCCTGTGTCAAGTGAAAGTAAAAAGTTATCGTACGGTATATAGTTGATGTTTAGGAATGGTTGGCAGGCAGTCAGTCAGTCAGTCAGTCAGTCAGTCGATATAATGGATAACGGAAGATTCACCGGGATTATAACAAGATATGGATGGATTACCGTAGGCCTACTTCATTGGTGTACACATCTCGGCTCACACTAACAGTAAGTGCATTGGAATGCGATGGTGCGCTCTGTAAAAATGGACCCTCGCGGGTCCATTTGTGTTCATTTTACGATCTCAAGAGCTACAGATCTAAAAGGACCACCAGTGGTCCCCGGACCACTGGTTTAAAACCAGTGGTTTATAGAGAGAAAAAAGGGCGAGCAGAATCGGGAGGAGGAGGAGGAGGAGGAGGAGGAGGAGGAAGCGAGAATTGAACTGCGCATCGCATAATCCCACACTCGCAGAAAAAAAAAAAAAAAAAAAAAAATACCGGCTAATACAAGGAGGCCGGAAAATATACGTTAAATCCAACGCCGTTCCCGGAAAATAATAGGAGGACGGTAAATAATAGAAAGGAGGACTATATTAGAGAATTTACGGTAGTTTATTTTTGATTGATCGATTGATTGATGAATTGATTTATTGATTTATTGATTGCAGTTTAATACAATTCTGCTTGATCCAATTGAACTTCCTACGGAACTTCCTACCTAATTTCCATGCAATATGCTCCACACTAGTGCAGCGCCCGCACGAGTCAAGGTTTTCAGTGCAATTATTGCAGAGTGTGCACCATGGTTCAACTCCCTTATTTTCCCCCTCTCCTATTCTGTCACCTTTTCCTGCTCTACCATCACTACTCCTGAAATCTGAAATCATAGCTCACTGTTCAGCAGGGGTGTAGTGGAGGGGGGACGCGGGGGGGCGGCGTCGCCCCACTTCTCACATCTAAGATATTTTTGGGGCAAAAGTAGGCCTACCGTATGTTTTTTTGTCCTGTCATTTACTTTTATGGATACAATTAGGTATTGTAAACAATCTTTCTCAATATGCTATACTTGTTTTAATAGCGTGTCTTGTTGTGTTGCGCAGGTGCGCGCGAATGCGCATGCAAATGAAAGTGTGCATGCACGTGTCTTAAAGGGGGATTCCACTCATTTTCAGTGTTTTACTATGTCATTAATATACCTTAGAGATGTTGTGTGGATGTGATAAAAAAGTTCCTCCCATTCTGTGTTTCCTAGAAATGGAGGTCTGAAAAAAATCCTTAGCATGGTGAAATACATCTTGATGATGTTATCTCTCATTATTTTGCTCATTGTTTGATCAATGCCAATGATATCCTCATTATCCTGATATTCCGACCCCGGCCACTGCATGTCAACTTAACTTGAATCACAGCAGTCATCGTTTAATTTTTTGAAAGTCGATGACTCTAGTTGCAGTTGGTTGAATTGTCGGACTCAAAACGACTGCATTTCGTCATTGATTTATTAGAGATTAGACCATAGACCATCTTTATGAATTTATCCAGAATTTAAGCATTCTCTGAGGTAGGTCAGTGGACCTACTGTACATTTAAACATTCCCATTATAATGTTTTAGTTTCATACATTTTAGCTGTGTTTAGCTGTATTTAGCTGTAAAAAGTTACTCCTATTGAAGGCTTTTATTATTTTACAAATTAGTATAATTTAGTAGCTTTCCATACATTTTATTTGTAGGCTACTGTCATGCAATTTTCTAATAGTTAGCCTGGTGAAATTCAAACCAAAAGTAGTAGTAATTATTAGTACTTTTGAATTAGCAAATTCGACATTTGATAGAATGTTTTTTATTTGTGTTATTTCAGTAATAAGTACAGGTCTGTTGTCGTCCATGTTCATATCCATCTGTTATTGCCTTGGGCTAGCCCTTCCCTGCCCTCACTGGGGTAAAATTGGTTAAAAAAAAAAAAAAAAACAGGTTCCCTGCTGACAGGTGATCTTGACCAACCAAACTGCCAGTCGTATTTGTTTGGAAGTGAGGCCTAGATAGATGCATCACGAAGGATTCCGATTCGTGGTGCACCACCATCATTGCCTTATATTGCGGCCTGTCTCTTTGTCTGTCTGTCTCTCTGCATATTGTAGAGTAGACAAATTACAGATGCACAGTAGCTATTCCAGTCTTATTGTATGGAACTCCTATCAGGGGTCGACATTAAGGGAAATTTGGCACTGGCCCTTTGGGCCAGTGGATTGTCCAAATCACTGGCCCCACCATTAAAATCACTGGCCCAGGGGAATCGCCCTTTTTCCTTTTTTTTTGTATTTTTATTAGGGATGTCAGTAACGGTTAATTTTGTTGCCGACTAGCTGACAGGACTAACCGGAGGTTAACTGGATATTTATTTATTTATTTTTAACTAGCCTCTCCAGTATTTTTTTAATAGGCCTACCGTAAATTTAATATGGGCCTACATTCATATTGGTAGACAAATGATACCTATCCTATACATTTATGTATGCTCCTTTTAAAAAGGCAATACAAATAAATATTAGACTTAATAATCAATAAACAACGCGTCGTGGTCTGCACGCATGGCTCTACATGCGTGCACGCACGCATAATCTACAACACTCGTCGTTTCCACTTCTGATCTGAACAATCAACTGGGCTGTTTTTATTATTAAGAAAGAAGATGAACTTGCATGATCTGTGACTTTTCGCGGCGGAGAACCCCCTTTAAGTTCGTCTGGTATTATGATTTATGATGATGAGGAAGAGGAGGAGGAGGAGGATACGTTAGCGCATGGCAAACTTCGCCCAATAGCCATGCTAGTGTGGACAGAGGAGGACGCGGCGGCGGAGTTTATAGCGCTAAAAATGTCAAACACGTTGTCCCACTATGACTCGGTTTTAGTTTTGACAAGCGACGTGCACGGCAGTTCATTTCACAGCGTGGATGTAAGCCTGGAGATCGAGGCTAAGCGCCGAGCGAGGTCTGGCAGCAGCCAGCCACAGCGGTTCAGTAGACAGAGCCAGGGGCGGATTGGCCATCTGGAGTACAGGGAGTTTCCCCGGAGGCCTGCGCCACCTAATAGCCTGGACAAGATCCAAAATGCACTAGTGGCAAAAAAATTAAACCAAATGGATCCGCAGGGGTCCATTTGGTTTCTTTTTTACGCTCTGAAAGAGTTACATCTGGTTAACCAGCTGCCCCCCCAGGGTGGCCTGTCAAAGGCAAAATTGTCCCGGTGGGAAAATATGTGCCAATCCGCCCCTGGACAGAGCCATAGATATATAAGAAAGCTAGATGGCTTGAGGTGGAGCCTCTGACGTCGTTCACGGCGGCCAGCGCGGGCGAGCCATCTAGCTTTCTTATATCTATGGACAGAGCCATCTGTCGAGCGCATGAAAGAGGGAAAAACTGGAATAGAGCGTCTGTGTCAGAGCGCAAAAAACAGCTATTTTAAAGTGTTTATGAGTTAGGATAAGTTTTTCTTCATGGACATTGACTTGTTAAATAAATAAAAAAATATATATTGTGAAATAAAAATGTATTTATTATTAATTTATTTTTAGGAGGTATGGGCGCCATTTGGTGGTCCGAACGTGTATTGCAAGCCATTCGGGCCAGTCGGGCCATTTATAATGTCGACCACTGCCTATGGAACTGTTCATTTTCATTACCATTTAGTAATCTAGTGAGGCCACAGAGACCTTGGTCTCATGATAACGCCAGAAACAAAGCCTGCAAGCTTTGCTGACACAACGTCCGTCGTACTCTATGTCTCAGATGGAAGGGAAGCTCACATCCTCTGATGCAGTCGACTGTCCCTCAGCCGCGACCCCTTGGTGTCCAGTATTTTTATGGGCCCACCATAATTGGGACGGCCGTGACTGCTCTGGACAGCGCAGCACACCATTCTGCTCTAATCAGACCGCGTTCCATTTGTTCTGATATTCACTGCTATACGGTATGGCTGCTGACTGCTGAGTCCATTAATAATAAGCGCTGGTTACAGCAGTAAGGGACACAGGGGGATGTGGTGTGTCAGGCTGTGTGGACGCGTCCTGTCACCGGAGTGACACTGAGATGAGCCCCCTGGTCAGCCCAGTCCAGTCCAGGCCGATCACGGATCACAAGAGGCCACAGTCATACGGTCAGCGTCCGCGAGGGACGGGGGCCGCCGTAGATGTATGTGACAGCTGTGTATAGCCACTGGCAGTGTCTCCTGAGGAACACTTTTTGTGCTCTTTTTATTTTCCATTCTTTAAGTGTCCGATACAGTGTTTCATTCCCCCCGTTGTCCCTAACGTTACCCGATACCCGCAGCGAATTCCCTTATTGCTATTTTGGTTACCTTTTCTCTTCCCTTAGCCACTATTCTTTATGCCGACACCGTTATTCGTGGCTGGAGGTGTGGTCATGGGCGTGTTTGTTGCGCAGTCCCTTAAGTTGCTAATTTCGTCAAATAGATTAGGGAACTAGATAACGCCACATCAGACCACCCCTTAACCGATCCGCGAAGGCAGAGCCACGTGCGCACGATGCGCGTCTGTGCGCCTTTGGAGATGTCCACAACTCCACGTGGAAAGGCGCCAGTTCAATTCATCTCCTTATTTATGCTGGATTGTCCTATGAACAGCTGTAGATTGCCTGCTGTCGGTCACTTCCTTGTGTTTAGGTAATGTACAGTATATAATATAATTAAATACATTCATTAACTTGTGACGCAATGCTGTAAATTGCAAAAAAGTCGGCAATTCGCGGAAAAGAAAATGTTTTTTTGATCATTGATTTCTCGGTCAATTCTGGACCATTTTTTACATTTCAAAGTGCAGCGTGACGGGAAAGACCTTCTCTCTCAGATGCTGTATAGAATATGTGGGTAGGTCTTCTCTACGATGCGGGATCGGGCAAACTATAACTGTCGGGGATTAGGCGGACCGTTTCCGCCTAATCCCCGACAGTTGCAGTTTGCTCGGTCCCGCATCGTAGAGAAGACCTACCCACATATTCTATACAGCATCTGAAAGAGGAGCTTTTTCCCATCATGCTGCATTTTGAAATGTAAAAAATGGTCCAGAATTGACCGAGAAATCAATGATAAAAAAAAAACGTTTTTTTGCCGCGAATTCCAGAGTTTTTTGCAATTTACTTTATAACATTTCGCAGACTTGGGATAAATGCACGCCACATACAGCAAAAAAAAAACATGGAACATGTTTTTTCAACATAACATGTTGAATGGTAAGAAATGATTGAGAATTGACTGAGCTATAATTGTTTCAAAATGAGAGCATAATCTTTGAGAATAGGCTACTCATGCATGTGTGTGTCCTAAGCCCGCAGCCAGGCTGCGTGCTTCGGAGGGTCAGACATAGCAGTAGGGATAAGGGAAATAGATAAGGGATGAATTAAAGGGAATGGCAAGACCAACACGGATTGGATGAAAGCTAAAAACGCCCAAACCACACCTATGCATAATTTAACGGGTAAAGGAGGTATTTAAGGGAGATGGCATGGTACGAAATTAGCGACTTTAGTGGGGGAACGCCTCTTCCCCAATGCTATGTGCGTTAATTACGCATAAGGGCTAATGTAACAAAAATCGGGCCCTAGGTCTCTGTTCTATACAGTAGAGTGATACAGCGCCACATCCTGCCCACCCAATGAAAGGTAATATCAGTCGTTTTCATCAGCGGTCCGGGGACCAGCAGTGGTTGAGAGAGGTCCAGGTGGGCCCCAGCTAAATGGTTTAAAGTTGGTTAACCAGATGTAACTCATTGAGAGCAAAAAAAATAAAGCAAATGGACCCTTGTGGGTCCATTTGGTTTCATTTTTATGCTCTCAAGAGTTAAAATATTCACCATCTGAATTAGCCCAAGTACACAATTAGAGCATGTAGAAGATTAATGGTCATTTTGATCTGTATGTTGTCTGATTTCTTTCACAAATCCAGCCTGGAATTCTGAACAAAAGCAAAAGAAATCTTTAGTTTTGGGGTCTGTGGGGCTAAAATGTCCTCAAATGGTGGTCCGTGGCTCAAATGCCGAATAAATAGTGGGCCCTGATGTCAAAAAGATTGAAAACCACTGCTTCATATGAAAAACTTTGGAGTTGCCCACGCTGGCATTCTTCCAGCCCACCCTAGGGCTGGCTAAATCTGGCCCTGCTATACACTACAGTGATAATTTTAACAGCTAATCATGTATTGTTTAGCGTTTTGAATTAGATTTTGTTCTATTAGTCAAGTTAATTGCAGTCTTTGAGAGTAAGAGTAAGCTTGCGTTTATAACCGCTCACATGGGCGACCTGGGCACGACTAAAGTAAAGCGACTGAAACTGGAAATATGTTATATACAGGATCTTCAGCTTTGAAACGCAACTTCACTCCCCACGCCTCTGACCTGACTTTAGCCGTGCTGAACTCCTCGATATCAAAGCGGCCACTTATGAATGTTTGCACTTAACCTCAAGCCACATGTAGGTGAAACCACACAGGCATTGCGGTGGGGGGTACGTGGGTGCATTACAGAAGCCATGTCCTGTCTGTAGTAGTCCAAGGCGGGCAATATTACAAAAACCTGCTGCACCGCATGTGATAAAAACAAAAACAGTAGCAGTCGCCTGCCTCTCAGTGCATCATGCTGGGACTAGCTTGAAGATTGGCTATTGTTTTATGCACAACCCCCGTTGTGCACATTTTAAGTATAAATGACGCTTGAGAGCCAAGTTTGTGAGAGTGCCAGTGTTTAGTGTTATACTATCTTCTCCCGGCAAAGCAGATCGAGAGTTTTATGGCAAAGCACTACACAATAAAGTAATGTTACACTCAGGGCTTTGCTGTTTACTGTTTATATATCCACTAGAAAAGACGGCCTTGAAGTTCATATTGTGATGTCTAAAACGCAGAGATGCATTGCAAACCTCCACAAGGACATAATTCAAACATCCAATCATAACTCCAATGATGTGTATTGACCTTTTGTTTTATTTGGGCAATTTATTGTTCTCTCTCTCTCTCTCTCTCTCTCTCTCTCTCTCTCTCTCTCTCTGAACAAGTCTTAACGTTTTTTTTTAATTGGCAGATGTTTTATTTCAGAAGTTATACTTTTCAAATAATGTAAAATTGCACCTCTATTGTATTTTTGCCCTCTCTACAAACCGCTACAGAACTAAATATAAGAGAGCCTCAGACACCTGACATGACATGAATATTTCGGTCAAGGTAATGCACAGTATTTGAATGATTTGCCAGTCTTGTACTGTAGAAAGGTAATTGGAAAATGGGCCATATGACAAATTCAATTCACTTGGGTGAGAATGCGTGTCATTGAAGCTTGAATCATAGGAAATTTCAAAATGTGGCTCTGAGTTCCTGCTGTGTGCCTGACCTCTACAGATAATCGTCAGTCCTCAGAGCTTAGAAAGAAAAAAAAAAATGTGGGCAGCGCCTGCTGACATTATTATTACACACTAGCGGACTGTCGACAAGTTAATTAATCACCAGGAGCAACAAGGAATAATGTTGTGTCACGTTCTGCTCAGTTTGATTACCTAGCCCAAGAAAATTCATTTTTTCCCATGCAATGTTACAATGTGTCACACGTTGGCAACCTTTTGTGCTTCGCGAAGGCGGTTGAATTTGGAGGGAGAGATTACATTTCTATATGAGTGTGTGGAACAAATTACAAAATGCACAGGAGCAAAATACCATGGCCCAGTCCAGGGCCTGGGGGCATGGCATTTTGAAATAGTGTTTTCTCAATGCACAGCATGCTGCTTGAAGCTATTTGCCTCACTCCCCCATCCATGATTATTATGCAAACACTATGTGCTCACCGACTGAGCGTCAATATGTGTGTGTGTGTGTGTGCGTGTGTGTGTGTGTGTGTGCGTGTGTGTGTGTGTGTGTGTGTGTGTGTGTGTGTGTGTGTGTGTGTGTATACTGTATTAAGGCTGTCAGCATTAACAAGTTAATCGCTAGTACTCAACTCAACCACGAGTTAACTCGATTCATTTTTTCAGTGTGTGATTAGCACACAATAAAAACAAAAGCCAAGTGGTTCCATTGGTTCAATTTCGCCAAATGCAGGTGAATAATTGTTAAACGTCTGCATTACTTAAGTTAATTTAAAATAAATCTACACAGTTATGTAGAAAACATTCTACAATTAGAGAATGTGGAAAACATTCTACAACATTTTTATGTTCGCTCATAATGGTGCCAACATCAATACAGCTTGGAATTGTGAACAAATGAATAATGGACCTTGATATGAAAAATATTGAAAACCACTCATTTAATTTATATTTAGAACTGATACAAAATATGTGATTAAATTGCTAAACTGTTAAACCCCAGTTGTATGCTCTTTAGCTTGTGCTACATAAATTTACCACCCACCTGCAGTCCCTTCTGGCCAGTATAGGTCTAACATGGCTTCAATGTTTTCCAGCCGCTCTTGGGGCTTGATCCCAACCCACTATCCACTATAACTGTACAACATGCGTTACTATTCAGGGCTTGACACTAACACTTGCCCGCTTGCCCGGGGCAACTAAAATAAAAATGGTCGGGCAAGTGAAGACTGCTACCTGGTTGCCCGATCGGGCAAGTGTGCAACTTAGTGCACCATAACACAACACAAGATAAATTTGTCTTGAAGGCAGTCATTGTACTCTGCCTCTGTCTTTCCCTGCTTTAAGCTAATTAAGATGATGAATTTTAACTCTTGAGAGCGTAAAAATGAAACCAAATGGACCCGCAAGGGTCCATTTGGTTTCATTTTTACGTTCTCAAGAGTTACATCTGGTTAACCAACTTAGCTGGGGACCACCTGGAACCCTCTCAGGGACCACGTGTGGTGAAAACTCCTGGTTTAAAGCACCCAAGTAGGAAGTAAACTTAAATGCAAAATTTACAATATATTTTTGGGGGGCAAGTGACCATGGCCTGAGGGCAAGTAGAACCTGACTTGCACTTGCCCGATGGGCAAGTGCCTCGGAGACCTTAGTGTCAACCCCTGCTATTACTATTGCACAGTTGTGGCTGGCTCATGGCTGGGTGCTACATAGGCATGCTTCTAGTATAGAGTGCATTGTATTATGTTTTAATTTGATTGTGGATTCTGCACTGTAGTGCGGACTAATGAGGATCTGTAATGAACAATAAACAATAAGACGGATTGTAAAATCTTCAAATGCGTCTGTATACAGTACCTATGTCTCCCGAAATCCCAAAAGGGAAGCTAGCTGGCATCTCTCAGGGGGTTTTGCAAGCTGGATGTGCTTTGAATAATTAGCTTTACAGGATAGTTAAATGACGGCAGAACGTGTGTGTGTGTGTGTGTGTGTGTGTGTGTGTGTGTGTGTGTGTGTGTGTGTGTGTGTGTGTGTGTGTGTGTGTGTGTGTGTGTGTGTGTGTGTGTGTGTGGTGTGTGTGTGTGTGTGTGTGTGTGTGTGTGTGTGTGTGTGTGTGTGTGTGTGTGTGTGTGTGTGCACATGCAGGTTTTATATGCATATTCATGGATGTGCTGTCTAATTGTCTGATATGCACAATCCAGGCATATGACTGATTGACAAGCATCAGCCTTATTAGTATATTTTGGCACGGCATGGTCGCTGCTGTAAAAGAGTGGTACATGTTTCATATAAGCTCCCCAACATTGCACTTTAAAGGGAGAAATGAGAATGCCTCGCCTGCGTTGTGGCCCAATCAGAAACAACATTCATAAAGGGATCTTATTGCATTGCAGGGATGTGAATAAAGCTAACATCCTGGATATGAGACAGCGTCAGATGAATTATACACACATTTCCCCCTCTGCTGTCCCCTGTTGATGATGGTGTGTGGCGCACGGTGGAATTAAAAGGCAGTTTGCATTCTTTATGGAGCCTGCTTTGTTTGATGTTCAACAGCATAGGCTATATTTGCTCTGATAGGTGTGAGTTTTTGTTTTAATTAATTGACGACTCAGGGATAATGTGTGAAAGTGGAGATGATTTTTCATCAAAAACAGCTGCTGTGTTTCTTGAAAAAGAAAAACAAAAAGAGAAGAGTATTTGTATTTTCCCACTTTCAGTTGTAAGTAGGCCTTTGCTCTTCTAAAAAAAAATAATCTGACTTTTTGTACCTCTTTTAATATTGGTTGTATTGTGAATGTTTCTGTACTTCTGGCTGTGTCACCTATCCGGTAAGAAGTAGACTACCTTACAAAAAGATGAAAAGTGAAATGGTTTTGTGGCCTGAAAAGTTTGAGAACCACTGCTACACGATTTTCATTCTTTCTTTCTTATGTTACTCTCCTTCCTCTCACACTTTGAAGGCACCTTTTCTGAAGCCTATCTTGCCTATTCTCTGTACATTCTGTAGGGAACATTCGCCCTAGGTACCATTAGTGCTCATTTATGGATGCTTTAGTACTTGGTATCAACTCCCTTACAAGGTGCTGTCGGCCTGTGTGGCGCACTATGCATTACTAATTGCAAAGGCTCCGTAATCCTGATGTATGCTCTGTGATCCGATCGTGTCTTGGTTGACAGCCATGTCCTACAGGCGAGTGGCGTGCGAGGCTTGCCCGACGTGAAGTTTGACCCACACCGTACTCACCCTTACTTATTGTCATTTTGGTTTTGATATGCTCGGACGGGACGCGCTTTAAGGGCGAAACACGCTGCTGTGACTCACACCAGCCACGACCTCAAAGTCACTCACTCAGGCCAAGGTTTCTCAACCTGGGGGTTGCAAAATTATTTCGGGGGTCCGCAGGTTATTGTTAATTATAATGATCTATCCGAGGTTTGGATGTCATTTTTGATCTGATCTTACATCGATCCTGATCGTGTTACTGTTTCTTGCGATAGGTAAACAGTGTGAGGTAACAGTGCTAGAGAAGATGACCAAACAGGGTACTGTACAGTACCTTGCATGCTCCCGGTGGGCCACAACCGTAACCATATGTTGTCCTGTAAAAGTGGTGGTATTAGTGCTTCTTTGTTTGTTTGTGCGCTGATGAAGCGGGGGATAGAGTTTCTGCTATCTACATGCTGGTTATTGGCTGGTCTCGTTTGGGCTTAATTTTTGCCCCAGTTCAGCCCTGGACAAAAACCCCAGCCTGGGTTTACGTGCACTCGGCCACCTCAAGACACAGCAATGGGGGTTGGGGTCCTCCAGAGATGAAAGTAGTATCATTTTTGAATGAAAAGAAAAAAAAGGGAATATCATAGGACTTTATGTGACGTCCTTGAGAAACCTCTAGGAACTAGCTCATTCATCTGGATATTGCCAAAGCAGTTCTAGCAGGCAAACTCCATCCATTTTATAGATCTGCTCTGTGGTGCGTGGAGTCCATTTGCAAGGCAGTGGAGATGTTGCAGTGTCATGGCAGTCAATGGCATCGAGCCTCTTGTTTAGCGTACGGCAGTATAAGTGCTGACAGTCGTTTCTTAACCTCAAGTTTTTACTGGAGAAGTGCTGCAGCGTGGTTGCATGAATGAGACACAAAATGAACTGAAATGATACTTTAGCATTTATTTTGCAGAGATGGAAGTTACTTGTTACCTGTTTTATTGTCTGTCTTTGTTTTTATTGCACTGCGGATGGGAGGGAAACAATATTTCATCCCTCTATATGTCTCGAGATTGGTGTAAAAGAAAAAAAAGCATTGAACCTTGAAGTTGTTTTGCTTAAATGGCTCAATTCGTATTCGAGGAGTTTTGAGTTAGCTGGTCACAAGGTGAGACATTGCTGGTCACAAGGTGAGACATTGCTGCCTGTGCATAGTTCCCATTGTTGCATATAATGTTTGGATGCAATTTTACTGTTGTCTGCAAGTGCTACTTTAGCTGAGCAGCACCTTCATAAAAACTTTATTAGCCAGAAGAAGGAGTGGGCGGGGGAGTGTTGATATTAACTAAGTGGCTCCCCAAAATATGAGGACTATAAAAGACAGGACCAAAATGTTCCTGAAACTTTGGTATATATGAGTTTGCTTGCATGCTTTAGTAACATTCTAAAAAATACAGCGGATGAAAATGAAGTTTAACACTCTCTTTTACTTCCCAACCTAAAAACGAGAGACAGCTAAATCCATTTGTGATCACGACCATGGCCGTGGCGGTTGCCAATCCATAGTTTTGAGTTGGGAGATACAGAGGTGTGAGCTGTACTTCACAGTTATGCTGTTTTCCAAACCCTGCAAGTTGACTGTTAACCATGTGTGGAAGTAGACATTCTGTCTGAAAGTTGGAGATGGAGCATAGGCCATAGGATTTCACTGGGACCATAAAGGTGCAACATAAATCAATAACGTTTTTCCTTTTGTTTGTTTTCTTAGATTGCACCAAAAAAGTATTAATTTGGCTCAGCAATAATACATTTTAAGGGTTATATATATATATATATATATTTTTTTGTACATATTGTTCATTTCATGACACAATATCTAACCACGGCACTAACAACAAATAGCAATAAAACCTTAACAGTTGTTATAGCAAGCCGGTATTTATTAAAGGCATCTACATTATATTAGCTATTTGGCTGAAGGACCACTTTTCAACCCATGTGTATTACATATAATTGGTACTGATTTGATAAAATATAAGAAATGTTTTCTACTCAGTCTGTGTTTCATAGGAGAGCTTTGGGCAGTTCAGAAACCTGTATTGACATCATACAGTGTATCAATGTGAATCAAGGCTAATAGAAACCTCGTTCCTGAAAACATCCGAAAAAGCCATTGTTCTCACAATCATAACAATCTAAATGTTGTTCCAAAAATTAGCAAGGACCAAGCATAGGAAGGTATGTTGAAATGTGGTGAAGTGGTCCTTTAAAGCCCTGGCTCTGCTACTGTGAGTGAGTATAATCGATTTTATGTTTCACAGATGGAATCGTGCAACATGGCAATTAATTCAGACATCTTATTTAATCAGCTGTTGCAACCTATCCACATCTCCTCACAATTACACCAGGGTTGATTACCAGAACGCTGTACCAGCCATCTCCCCATCCATCAGGCTCACAGATGCAATGAAACCCTCCGGCCTAATGGTTGTATATAAAAGGTCGACTTCACCCAATATCAACCTATCTTTATGCAATTGGTCCTCACTAATGCTCATGATAAAGTGGTGCTACTTTCTTTTTTCTCTGGGCTTTTCGCTGGGTCGATGCTTAAGATACCTTCCAACCAGTGACATCATTAGGCTTAATCCGCAACCGCAGGTCGCAGAGTTCTATGGAAACCTGCAGTCAGTCCGTCTGTTACATCATGCCTTTATTTCCTCTATTATTAATGCTATTGTAGTGGTCTATTTGTACATGTACAATATAGTGGTGGGGAGGTGGACAGACCGGGGTCGCGAGACATGCCAAACCATTTTCAGGGGTCCCCCACCAAATCCGTTGAAAGTCCCTGATCTAGGCAGATGCGTGCATGCAACTTGTGAAATATTACTAAAGATGAAGTGCCATAATTTTTTTCCACTCTAAAGCATAAACATGAGGTATTATGGTTATAATTGGTGGAAGAATTGTTTCAGAAAAGTGTACAGTATTTTTTGAAATGGTGTTTTTATGTGAGCACCTCCACCAGTTCATTAACCTATTGCGTGCTGAACCCTCGATTGGAGTTTCTGACACCAGATTATACAGTATTTCCTGACACCAGATTATAGCTGCAGCAAGATTCTAGCTTTTGACGCTAGATTCTACAGTAGTTTCCGACACTAGATTCTAGTTATTGACACTAAATTATAGTTTCTAATGATAGGATCTACTTTTGACACTAGAATTTAGTTTCTGACGCTAGAATCGAGATTCTAGTTTTTCTGAAAAATCTGTGTTCCTGTGTCCAACGCCAAGCCAAGGACCACCAGAATTATCCATATTTGGCTGCAGACCCCCATCTGAAAACATGTTGTTCTAGGGATCGCCCAGATGCAAAAATTTGAGTTAAAAATGTTTGCTCCAAAATAACATATTCAGAGATTTGCAGCACATTTTCACAATTTTTAAAAAATAGCAGAACAACAAGCTCATGTCGCGCCACTCGGTGGCGCGACATGAGTCCTTAACATGAATTTTTCGTAAAACCCCTGAGGATAACACCGTGGTAGGTTAAACTCTGGAGCAGTGAATGTACCAAATGCTTTCATGTGGACACATGAACAGTCTGCATGAATAGGTCTTAATTGGGCTTTTCACACGGGGAGTAATAAATCGTGCCGTCATATTGCCCAGCGTTTTGTGCTGAGAAGATGCCACGCAGTAAAGTAAGCATGTGACGCGGCGTGTTATCTCACAGAGCCCCGTGTCATTTGTTGCACGAGTGCTCGTTTTGTGCACACTCCTGCTTCTGTTTTTAGACCTGAATTCTGGTGAGCTTTTTATTCACGCTGAGCAATTATCGCCCAGACATCAGGTGAGGGGCACAGTGGAATCTCTGCGATAATGTGGGCGTTTATCACTCCCTGTCTGTAATGCCCTTTACAACACTTTGTGTGTGAAAAAAGCTATGACCTATGCTTGCATATGAGTATGAATGTCCGTATTCACTAGGTGTCTGATTGAATGTTTCACAGGCGCACATTCTGCCGTTTCAAACGCAGCCTATTCCCTCTTCCAATGGCATATTGACCTCACATTCAGTGCGGGAAGTCTTGTTTTTCAATAACCCCAAAGTAACCTTGGAAACCATTCTTGCCTGGCTGCACAAAAGCTCTATTACTCTCTTTTTCTTTTCTTTTTTTTTCTTTTTGAAAGCATCAGGCAGATATGAGCTCAAGGCTGTGTATTTTAACAACAAAGAGTTAACCTATAAAAGCATTTGTTCCAAGTGGCCAAACGTATCACCGCAGCTTCCCCCTGGTGAGCCTTTGGCCTTCAGTGTGGGCTAAATGATTTTTCTCCTTAGAGGTGCCTATTGCCGGCATGGCTCCTCTGTGATGCTTTAATCACTGGGGAGGGCCAAACGCCTCCCCTTTTCCTCAGGCTGCGTTCCTTCTCATTGGATCTGCCCGCCCCTTACTGTATGGATTTCTGGCCACCTTTGTCTCGGATGACGGCGTGATCAATGCACAATTAGCAGGGATAGAATACAGCAAACTTGAGGCCTGGCATTTTAATTTAGGGCGCCGATCGATGGCGGTCCCTTTGTCTCATGTAAGCTGACAAGACCATTAAGAGCCATTACAATCAAGAGATTTCATTGATACGTACCGTACTACACAGTGAGATGGGTTTATCGGGGCGTGCGGTCGCGTTGACATGCCAGGCAGAGAGGTTTTTCATCTTTTGAAGTTTCCAGATGAGAGCGTGCAACGGGCTCACGCCCCGCGTGATGATCATCGAATTAGGGCTTGAGCATTTATGGACAGCAGCCCTGCGTACAGCGTGACGGGTCAAGCGTGTTCCCGGACAACCCAGGGGCGGATCTAGGCATGGGAGGGGGGGCACTGCCCCCCTAAATGCCCAGTCTGCCTTACCAAACACGATGGCATGCAAAAAAACAAACAAAGATATTTCAGATTAAAGTGCTTATTTAAAATGATTTGAAACACCACTACTGCTATAACTACAAATGTGGCACCACTAAACCAACAGCATTTCATCATTGAAAACAGAAAACTCTCGAAGTCAGACGTTTAGCTTCATGCATGCTGCGTGTCTTTTGCAACTTCAACAACAACTGATGTTATTATTGATGCTTAATTGCCTAATAAAAGTCCTGTATCCGAAAATGGTATGGGTGTGGCTTCATCGCCCGTGTCGCTTCGCGCCACGGGCGATGAAGCCACCCCCATACCATTTTCTCCTGCCCCCCCAATTGGGAAATGTTACATCCGCCCCTGTGGACAATGTGCGCTATACCGTCCCACTCAGGTCAGGTTGTGGTGTTCTATCATCGTCATGGCATTATGTGAAAGTCCATGCAATTTGTATGGCCTGTGACAGCAGGCTACTGAACACGTTGATCCGATGTAATGGCAAGGGAATGCTGACGGCACGCATGCTATCTTTCTAGCGGTCCCTGGAATGGAAAAATTGATGATGTAACATCATGTTGTCAGTTATGACGGTGTCCCGGAAACTGCAGCTTGAAACTTCATGGTAAATCTACATACATACTGTACATACAGATCAGGTCTGCAATATTTGCCATAAACTGTAATATAATATATATTGTTTTTAGCACATTAAAAAAGAAATACAATAATTATTTAGAAAAATAAAAAGCACTCCTTATGTTGTAAGTGCAACTTATATCAGTGTTTTCTGCAGAACGCTTCAAAAGAGTCCACTATTTACAATAGAAGCTCATTATAGTCAATGTCACAAAGTGCTTAACGTAAAATCGTAATGCATGTATTGTATTTATTGCCTTTATTGGTTTATTACTTTGTGTCTAACACCCATTATTGGCAGATCTATAAGCTGACCGATGGATCTCGGCCCAATGCTCATTTCCGTTGCATGACATGGTGTGCTACCATAACGCAATTACGCATTAATGGTCAATTCACCTTAGCAGAAAATATAACACTTTATTTATGAATATTTTGCCCACGCACTTTACCCTCTTTTTTACCAGCCATGGCTAACTGGCTATCGGTCTACAACAGTATAACCGTCTGCCGTTTGCGTTCTAGTCTACATCAGGGGCGGATGTAACATTTCCCAATTGGGGGAGCAGGAGAAAATGGCATGGGGGCAGCTTTATATGTAGCCACACCCATACCATTTTTGGTTACAGGACATTTATTAGGCAAGTAAACATCAATAATAAATCAGTTGTTGAAGATGCAACAGACATGCTGCATGCATAAAGCTAAAGGTCTGACTCAGAGAGTTTTCTGTTTTCAATGATGAAATGCTGTTGGTTTAGTGGTGCCACAGCTGTAGTTAGTTAGTAGCAGTAGTAATAGAGTTTCAAATCATTTTAAATATAAGCACTTTAATTTGAAAGATCTTGGGTTGTTTTGCATGCCATCATGTTTGGTGGGGCAGACTGGGCATTTAGGGGGGCATTGCCCACCCCATGCCCATGTCTAGATCCACACCTGGTCTACATACTGTACTGTAGCTGTCACAGAAGTTGATTAGCGGTGGAACGCTTGGTCTCCCTGTTTCCTCCGTCAATACCTCTCAGCTTTCCCAGTGCGCTGATGCTCATAGACTCTGACTGCAGGCTGACCCTCCCCCCACCTTACTCCAACTAACCCCTCCAACACACACACACACACACACACACACACACACACACACACACACCCACACACACACACACACACACACACACACACACACACCCTATCATTAGTCACAATGATTGGCGTTGAGGAGTAGGTGTAATTTAACACTTAGACCCAAGACCATTCTTTACCATTCGTGGTTAAGGCAGCAAATTACAACAGCAAATTAAGGCAGCAAATTACATGGCTTAAATGTAATTTTAGGCAACTTTAGTTTGTATAAAATCTGTGTTTGTAAACAGATTTGATTCTCTAATTCTACCTCAGATCCATTCTATTGGCTCATTATGAAACTGCTGCGTTGTGATTGGCTAAAACTCGCCCCCCCCGACACACACACACACACACACACACACACACACACACACACACACACACACACACACACACACACACACACACACACACACACACACACACACACACACACACACACACACAGGCACTGCTTTGTCCTGACCCTGACAAATGTTTTGACATGATTTGTTGATAAAATAGTTCTGGACCATCTGCAGGGCAAACTGCAGGGAAACAACTGCAGCATCAATTAGTAGAAGTGATGTAGAGGGGGAAAATGGCAACAAAAAATATGTACTGTATATATTTTGATTTTTGCCTAAAAGGTTGCCTGTAATACCTTTAAAGTTCTCAGTCCTGGGGACAGATGTAACGAGAAAGAGGAGCGTTATATACAGTAGGACTACTGTGGTCATAGGTAATAAGAAAATGTGTTTAAATGCCAGAGAAATTCTTCTAATTGACTGTATATCGCAGCAACTGTCATGAATCCGTTGCAAAAGGCCACTGAACCTGCTGTGTGTTTCGCTTCAATGAGTTTACTTACAGTGACCACATTTCCAGAGCGCCGCACTTCAAAGGAAGTCAAATTGTATAGGAGTCTTATGAGAACCTATCACTTGATTCATAACCTAATGAATTATTTATTGTTCTCAAATGCTAGTCTTCTTTGATGGAGGATGGAACTTTTGTAAATGATAGCACTAGGTATTTTTGTCCCTCAATTTAAGTTTAGGGCAGTGATTGAACATTCTCACCGTTACGTGGATCCCATCTTGGATCCACACCACGTGGATCCCAAGCTTGTAGATCTTCCTTTTTGAAATGGGGTTAATGTGGTTGAATTGATTGATTAGCTCATTTTGCCATGGACTCCATGTAAGGCTGTCAATTTAATTCCAAATGCCAAACTCCAAGTCCCTAACCGGTAGGCTAATGCAAGCTACAATACCTGACCTTTTGCGAGGTGTGCAATTAGGTTGTTTCACATGATGAAGTTTGAATGATGAACTACCAAAATGTTATTAATGTCACGTGAACTTGAATCGTTTCTGTTCAGCCGGCTCTGATCAATGAGCATGTTGGTTCTTAGAAAAGCATGTCCTTTTCAAACCCAGGAGGAGGTGTGTGTGTGTGTGTGGGGGGGGGGGGGGGGGGGGTGTGTGTGGGGGTGGGTGCGGGTGCATGAGCTTCATATTATGTGAGTTTCAAATAAAGCCTATTCAACCCCTCATCACATTTCATGTTGACCTTGCTCATAATGCTTTCTTTTCAGTTAGTGAGCATGACAGACAGCACACACTGCCAAGGTTTAATCGAGAAGAATGCTTTCTTTTTACTTTTTTATTGATTTAGTTTTATACATTTTACTATTTTCTATCTATCATTTGCATTATACTTATTCAGATAACTGTGTCGTGCAAAAACACAGTGTAAACAATGCAGTGTAAATTGCAGGTCAACTTGGTACAGGGTAGAGTGTATGATCACAGTGTTAGCATGTTGCAGCACTGAACATCATAATGTTAGGAGGTTGCAGCACTGGACAGGATGTATGTTCATAATGTTTTGAGGCTGCAGCACTGGACAGGGTGTATGTTCATAATGTTAGGAGGCTGCAGCACTGGACAGGGTGTATGTTCATAATGTTAGGAGGCTGCAGCACTGGACAGGGTGTATGTTCATAATGTTTGGAGGCTGCAGCACTGGACAGGGTGTATGTTCATAATGTTAGGAGGCTGCAGCACTGGACGGGCTTATAGTCGGATTCCTAGGAGGTTGCAGCAGACAGTGTCTGTGGTCAGAATGCGACGGACAGGGACCTTCATTTGATCTTGACACTGAAAAGGCTAATCGTATACGTTACATTACGGCCGAGGATCCATTATTCATTTGCACGGTCGACAGGCCTCTGTGCAGTGACCTCATCTTTGTCCACAAGCAAACCCAGAGATCAAGTATATGTCGTTCATGTTTTGGGTGGAAAGCTTGCAAGTTTTCAAATATTGAAAAATAGCCGAAAACAGACAATCCACAAACTTATAAGCTTATGGCTTTATTTTCCCACTAAGTTTGTGCGACAAGCCGACAACTTAATTGTATGACGGCATATGATGCTTCAATAGATTATTATTATTATTTTATTTATGCTTTTTTATATGGAGATACCAGGTTTCTCCCAGACGCTGTATACTGTGGTGTTTTGCTGATGTGTGTTTGGTGCAGTGTTGGCGGAGTGATCAGTCCTTATTCAGATCAATACTGTAGATAGATACATACAGTAGATACTTTATTGATCCCAATGCACATTCCAGTGTACTGTACCCTCAAATGCATGGTTACTGGACAGGCCAGCTGCAACAATGTGTAAATAAAGTCAAATATACATGAAATTACATTATAACAAGTATTAATAAAATAGAAGACCAAGTTTTTCAAAATCCTTGAGCAAGACATTGAACCCCAAACTTCCCCTGAAGGCTGGTGCCTTGCATGCTTTCAGCCACAGCTCATATGAATGGGTGAATAGAATTCACATATTCAAATTGTAAAGCGCTTTGGATGCCGGTAAAGGTGCTTTATTGTGTGAATGGAACCTTTTACCGCTTATGTATGTAAATCAAGGTTCAAGGTTGTCTATATTTGTCTCCCTTAGGATAAATGTGTCCTGGAGACCACAAGCCACAGCTGCGTACACATAACATACATTTCACAGTAGGAAAAGGAAAAGAAAAACACAGTGAAACATTCCAACATAAAGAGCAAATTAAATCAAAAGGTGAAAGTGATAAAATCTATAGTGATGCACTTCACTATAGATGTGTTCCCTTCAGTTCTCGTGCATAGATGGGTTGCTGAGTGTACTGTCTTAAAGGGAGATTTAGAACACTTTTCTGGTGTTCTTTATGTGTAATACGTTTTTGATTTTTTATATTTTAGCAGTGAAACCAGTCTCACGACGCGAGACGCGACCTCCTGGACTACATGTTGTCTCAGTAGGACAGCCCTTCCCCTATGGAGTCACGGCTACTGCAAATTTCACGCCCCCCAAATGAGACGGCAGCCCCACTTCTGGTTTGTCATCCCACAGTCTACTTTTAATGCAATACGAAATGAACTGAAGACTACAGTATTTGGCATGCATGTTGATAAAAAAAAAATATGGTTCCAAATGTATTTAGTGTCCTTGTCAACATATGTTGTTTTCATTTAATTTACCACTTGAATGAGTAAGCAGAGAAGAGACAGCAGACAGAGAACCTAACGCTTTTAAGTGACATCCCTGCCTTTACGAGCCTACGACTGGGCTATGAGTGCAGACTTTGAAGACGCCAATTCTCAATAACACATAACAATCCTGACTTTGTTTATTCTGGACTATAGTTTGACCATGTCACAGCTTATTAATATGTTTTACCTACTTCGAAGCTCCAACAGTGTATTTTACTGTTGTCAGGTTGTTATATTAATTTGGCTGAAAAGGTATATTTGGAGGGATGACATATCCTGACATTTTCAACTACCATAGTGGATTTTGCAGATGAGTATTAATTAGTCTTGCAAGGTGCTGAATAATTATATAAACATATATAATTACATAACATATAATACCTCAGCCCCACTCTCACACCTTATTGACCTCAAGGGTTGGAACCGTGATGTATACAGTATACTGTGCGACCAAATTATCTTGACATTTATATGCTTGAACCTCTAAATCTCTGCTGCAATATATTATAGGCTAATACATTGAGGGCTGTGGAGATGGCAAGTACCGTATGTGACATTGAAAAGGACAAATCAAACATATGGGACACTTTATAGAACACCAAAAAGTCACAGCCTAAGTTGTAAACTAGTGAAAATAGGGGATTCTATGATACCTCTCATAGAGAATGCGTTGACAGTGCACCATTCTAATGGTCCAGAAGTGGGGCACTGTCTCATTTGAGGGCGTGAAATTTTCCACAAGGATAGTCACACAGGATTATGGGAATTGTAGGCCAGGAGTGAGTATCCATGACATCACTTGGCTCACTGTGAAAATCTAAAATATTTAAAACCACATATTACACACATAAAGACCCCAGGAAATACAGTAGTTCTAATAGTTAAATTGCAAAAAATGGTGAAGTGTCCCTTTAACCATTTTAACCCTTTTAACCCTAATGATCCATCCCCCACAGTTCTGAATGCTTACGGACACTGATAGTCAAGTGATGACGTTGAGTCACACGTTTGAGTCCCCTGCCCGTCGGACGACCTGCTGTTTTCGCCTATTATGACATGCTCATAACAGGGACCCTGGGGTCCATGTGGTTAATAAAATCCTAAACTAATGACCTATTGGTTTCACCGGCTGGGACCTCCTACGGTAACTGAAAGGTCAGCATGGAGGTTTGATGCCTTCAACCATCCATTTACAGCCCCACTCTCACACCTTATAACCGTGAGAGGCAGCCTATTAACTCCATGTGACCTTTCATCTAAATTGACCATATTCAGCACATGTTTGTAGTGTGTGTGTGAGTGCGTGCGTGCATATGCGTGTCCATGTGTGTGTGTGTGTGTGTGTGTGTGTGTGTGTGTGTGTGTGTGTGTGTGTGTGTGTGTGTGTGTGTGTGTGTGTGTGTGTGTGTGTGTGTGTGTGTGTGTGTGTCATTTATGTTGACAAAAATATGTCTTCAAATATCTTTAATAATTTTAGAGACAAATAAGAGACAAAGGGCTCCATTTTCATTACATGCTAAGGGCTCGATTTTCGCTCCCGGCCTTATCCCTAACGTTACCCGAAACCCGCAACAAATTCCCTTATTGGTATTTTTGTCACCTTTCCTCTTCCCTTAGCCACTATTCTTTATGCCGACACCTTTATTTGTGACTGGGGGTGTGGTCATAGGCGTGTTTGTCGCGCAGTCCCTTAAGTTGCTAATTTCGTGAAATATATTTGGGAACTAGATAACGCGATTTCAAAGCACCTGCTAACCCATATGAGAAGGCAGAGCCACGTGCGCACGGTGCGGGCATCTTTGCGCCTTGGAGATGTCCACATATTCTATATAGCATCTCAGAGAGTGTTGTTTACCCGTCACGCTGCATTTTGAATTGTAAAAAATGGTCCAGAATTGACCGAGAAATTAATGATCAAAAAGACGTCTGTTTTTGCCGCGAATTCCTGACTTTTTTTTTTACAATTTACTTTATAACATTTCGCAGACTTGTGATAAATGCACGCCACATACAGCAAAAAAACATGGAACATGTTTTTTCAACATAACATGTTGAATGGTAAGAACTGATTGAGAATTGATCGAGCTATAATTGTTTGAAAATGAGAGCTATAATCTTTGAGAATAGGCTACTCATGCATGTGTCTGTCCTAAGCCCGCAGCCAGGCTGCGGGCTTAGGAGTAGGCATCCCAGATAGCAAAATCCATTGATTCAACGTTGAATTCTGGTTATCTAACCAAAATTCAACGTTGAATCAATGGATTTTGCTATCTGGGATAGCAGTAGGGATAAGGGAAATAGATATGTGATGAATTAAAGGGAATGGCAAGACCAACACGGATTGGATAAAAGCTAAAAACGCCCAAACCACACCTATGCATAATGTAATGGGTATAGGAGGTGTTTAAGGGAGATAGCATGGTAACGAAATTACCAACTTTAGTGTGGTAACGCCTCTTCCCCAATGCGTTAATTGTGTATAAGGACTAATGTAACCAAAACACGTTTTGAGCTTGTAGACTGGCCATTTTAACTACTGAAAAATGTTTTTTTTAAATAGTTTAAAAAGGCAAAGAAGTTAAAAGATAAGGGGTTTAGCGGTAATGAAAATGGAGCCCAAAAGTGTGGTGTACATTGGCTGTCTGACTACTAAGGAACTCACACAAAAGAATATTTACTTTTAGGAATTTGTTGATAATATGTTATAGTTTGAACATTTTCTTGTTCAAATTCACTTCATTGTTGCAAATTCCATTATTCTGTTGGTCAATTGACCAAAGAATGTTATTTTTCTAGATTTTTCTCCCCTTCACTGAATACCTGACCAGTAAAAGCCAAGATATTCTTGCAACTCACTTTCTTTCTTTCCTCCTGTGTGTTGTTGTCTAACTCTCCTCTACGGTCTGCCTTAAGAAAGGGGGGAAAAAGACTCCCATTACAAGAACAGCCTCACTAATCAAAATCAAATAGCAAGGCCCCACTATCCCTCTTTGACCCTGGTTAATGATATTCATGACAAACTGAAAGGGAAAACTAGTTCTGGAACGGGCAGTACCTGATTCCTCAACCTCAGTAGGCAGTAACTGACTTGACAAATGAGAACAACTGCTGAAACCTTTTTCTGTATTAGCCCCATTTTATCTCCATGGCACACTCTCTAGAAAAAAAAACAAAACAAAACAAAAAAACAGCAGGCCTGGCCAGCCAGCTCCAAGTGTGAGCTTTTGGGTCCCAAATACTGTATGTCCATGATAATTACAAATAAGTAATTGAGGAGGCAGTGAGGGTGGTTGCCAATGTGTGCTGACTTCAAAAGAATGAGGCCTGGATTTAGTGAGCCGTTGGACTACACTGCTCCAAAAAAATATTTGTTTGACAGAAACTATGCCATAAATCGTGTTCCATTACTTCTAGAAGGCAGCAGAGGGTTTTAGATCATGTTGAGTAGTGCCAACAGGGAGATATAGCTATACGACAGGGCAGTGCGACAGGCCGCACTGCTGTGCTGTGAGGCAAGTCCAGGTAGACCTTGGGACTTCTATTTGACATAAATCATTGATGTCAGGCCGAAACCTTGTATCTCCATATTTCAACTTTTCGCCTTTTGTTGTAAATTATTTTGTATATTTTACAGTTATCATACAAGAGTGTGACATTAAAGTAGTGAAAATAGCAAAAATGGCAAAAAAAAAAGTATTAGAAGGGGCTGACTGGGTAATTCCGACTACGACTTATTAAGGCTTATAAGGTTGCCGTTCCGAGGGAGCCAAGTCACTTGTTGACTTGGCTCAACATGTGATATTTTCCCCGCTTTATATTTGCCTCCTGTCTACCCACTAATCTAAGAAACTGCCTCTAAAGCTTTACGCGGGCTTCAAGTACACAGACAGACACACGGTCCATCTAAAAGTTAAAGCTCCGGCTTAATGTTCGATCCTTGCTGGGGGAATGCAGTGTCACTTCGAGGACATGACTGATTTGGAGGAAATGAGTTAAGCGATTGTGTGAGAAAATGTCATTATAGTGGATATAATTTTCAGGGGAACAAAATCATTAGGAAGACGGTCCATATCGTCCCTTTGTGCATGACCTCCTCTGACTTATGCATTAACATTTCATAAACGATTATCAGCTTTTGAGGAAGACATTTGGGACAGCAGCCGTAGGAAATTTGGGAAAGAACTGCCTGTAATCTTCTTGTACAACTGAAAAATGAGCTTCAATGAGTGCTCTGGGATGTACTGTCGAGTATCCACACATAAGTATTACTCGTAATTGCCTGTGGGTAAGGATTTCTAATTTTTGATGAAGACAGCAATGAGACATATCACACTCTTTCCCCAGTGTAAAATTACAAGAGCCGATAAAGCGAGAGGGACGGAAATTATCTTCTCTGGAACTTTCGGTCAAACAAAGAGTGAATGTGCCCCCTTAGCCATGCTATACTTTAAAAGGCTGCATGAGCCAACTCCTGTAGCCAATCACATAGTAGTGACATAGTAGTGATTGGCTACCCGGAAGACTGCCGGAAGTTCCCATTGGAATAACATTGTAAGCAACTTCCGGACACCAAATTTTGGTGTCCACATGTGTGCCGCCATGACACCTGTGACGTCATGAAGCCCGTTCACTTCCATTATAGGGCTGCACTTCCACTTTTCGCCACCGGGGCCCGTTGCTTCAAGCCTGGGGGCGCTGTCGGTGGATGTGGGCTGCCTCCGCACTGTGAAGTTTGCAAACACCACATAGCAGCCAGCCTAGACTGCAGCACGACATGACAAGTAGCTACCTGTAGCTGCTAATTGTTCTGAGATAACTCAGGGGTTTTCAACCTTTTTCATCCCAGGGACCACCATTTATTCAGTATTTGAGCCACGGACCACCATTTGGGGACATTCTAGCCCCCACAGACCCCCAAAAACTAAAGATTTCATTTGCTTCTGTCCATGACCATTAATCTTCTAGTTGTGTAGATTTAGGACTAATTCACATGATGGATATTTTAACTCTTGAGAGTGTAAAAATGAAACCAAATGGACCCGCCAGGGTCCATTTGGTTTCATTTTTACACTCTCAAGAGTTACATCTGGTTAACCAACTCAGCTGGGGACCACCTGGAACCCTCTCAAGGACCACTGGTGGTCCCGGAGACCACCTGTTGAAAACCCCTCAGCTAACTGCATGGACAGCAGCAAAGCCACAACAAAACACAGTGATTGAACCACAAACAGAAACAGAAAGATATAGTACGCGTCTGCTCTTTTTCCCCCTCTATAGCTTACCAAATCCGCTGAAAATATAGCAGCTCTAAAAGATCACAACTCACAGCGTGAGGCATTGTGAGGTTGTAGATCTAATATTTTCAGACATTGTTCCCCAATAGCAATGCTATGGTTGAAATGGTGAAACCCTGTTGTAGTAACTCCCTATATTGATCCTATAGAACCACTGTTGAAGAGTACTTCAATAAGTAAAAGTAAGAGAAGTAAAGAGGTAAGAACTATGGAGGTTATACGCTGCAGGTGATATTTCATGGTCCTGCCCACAGATAATGAACTCAATCAGCCCAACATGTTCAATGGATGTCTTGCGGTTAAATATCTCTCCGGAGGTCCATTGTTATTTAAAGAATGGCCCAGTAATTAGCAATTGAGCGTGTCTCTCTGGGAAGGAGAGTGAGACAGGGCAGCATTCCTCAGGGACTCTACTGCTATCTTTGTGCGCCTAAGCTATCGAGCTGAACAAGTCAGTCTTTCAAGATAACGAACGGTGGCCCTTGTCTGTTAGACCTCAATGAGACGGTCCTCTGACACCTTCACCTCCACGGCTCAGCCCTCCTGTGACTGTTCGCTTGGCTGGGCTTTCAAATGGGAGGAAGGTTTTCACAGGTTTTAAACTTATTGCTACAGTCAATTCTTCCATATCCATCCACATGGTCCCTGGTGTGGTTCAAATCCTTTAGAATTATCATTTCTGTTTGATAAATAATACATATTTTACTGTATTTTTTTCCCCAAAAAAATATTCCTAAAGGGAGCCTATCTTTATCCCCATTTTGTATTACAGGAGCTATGCATTATGCATTATGTTTCCAGAACCCCAGTAAGATTGTATAATAAAACAAGTATCCACAGAGAACATATACAAGTGCAAACACTATTAACACAGAATAATGAAAGCGAACAAAGCATTTGTTTCCTATCACTGAACTTCCCCATATTTGCATACTTCATTGACCTAAGCAATAACCATTTCATTTCTTCTTCATAGTGAGTCTCTGGTTGCTGTTTGTAAGTGCTGGCTAATTGGCACATCCTATTTTCTCTTGTGTGCCTTTGTGCAACATGTTTCTTTTTTGGCTATCATACATCTTTAAACTCCAGGAGGGGCGAAATCATTTTGCTAAGGCGGTCGTGACCGTTTTGAAGTGGTCACGACGGTTGCGACAGTCTCTTAAACTGACAATACAGGTATTGTAATCTATTTGTACATGTATGGGGCCATATTGTAGTAATTGTCCAAACACTATGTAAAGTTTTTAATAGAGATATACCAAAACCATTTCTCCTTGCCGATACTTATGATCCTCATACCTTACCGTTGTCATAACTTGTCTGTTACTTGTCATTACTGGTTACTGATCCGATACCACTGTGTAATTTAAACAAATCCAGCACAAGGTCTTTAACAGTGTTAAATTATCATGGTATACAGAGTATAGAGTCTGCATGGGGATCTCAAGAAGGGTGTCCAGGTTCAAGTCTCTCGACACAGCAGGATGGTGTAACAGCTTCACTAAATCTCCATCTAAATCCGGTACAGTACCATGACACTTTGAGATGGCTTTAACATCTGTGTCAGCTGAAATTCCTGCCCGATGCTGTTGAATGATGGATGTCTCACTGGATCAAAACACTCACTTAACAATACAAAGGCTTGGGGGTTAGATAGCAGGATGAAAACACAAACAAACAAACAAACAAACCTTTCTGCCATGCATTTGGAATTAGGACATTCCTCTGAGCAGTGAATGTTTTGTGTCAAGGCAGATCCAAATCTGGAGCAGATTTGATTCTTTTATAAAACAGATTTGAATTCTGGGTGGTTTGAAGAACTTTGAACTTTTTTGTGTGTGTTTTTAGCCTCGCCAATGTATATTTACACCTCCCAATTTTTTTGGATTGATATATTTTCTGAATGGGCGTGTCTGAATGGTCCATCTGATCTGAGATTCGTCCCTAATGTAATGTTATATTCAGGAACAAATTTGAGTAACCCTCCTTGTTGAGTGGAATGATCTGAGTGGTTGTTTAGGCTTCAGTTGGTATAAAGTGGTATTAAAGGGCAGCATTTATAGAATACATTGGATTTTAAATTCAGTCTTTTTAAGGAGTGATTTTAGAATGGCAAATATATACGAAAAACGCTTCAACATGCCTAGACAGACTTCCACCTGCAGTCTACAAACTGTATAGTGGGTTTGTGTGGCCACAACATAAAGTGTATGCATAGTGGAAGCTCCTAAATGCGTAATTCATAGAAAGTGTTCAGTGCTTCTGGGTAAGGCATGGGATACGATAAAGCCCCCAGTGCTTTCGCTACGGTGCCCTGAGGCGCTTCAAGCTGTAAACAGTTTAGTGTTTTCAGAGGAGCGGCTTTGATCTTCCCCATAGCTGTGTCTGCAGAGTACCTGCTAATTTATGACCCAACGCTATCATTACCACACAACCACGCAAAGTCTGTGTACGCTTTGTTTCATCGTAGCCATTTGTGCTAATTATAGATCAGGACAATTGAGCACAGTTAATGAAGCATGCAGTCAGCAATAGCAACCTATTGTGTCTGTATTCTAGATTTTCATGTTTTTCTAGAATTAATCTCTATACGTGATCATGTACTATACCATCACACAAAAGCTGGAAACGTGGCACTAAGCAACACGTTTGGAGGTGGTAGATGCTCTACGTTGCCATACATGCCATTTTATTTATTTGTATCCTGAAAAGTAACAGTTTTTGGACATACATGCCATACTATATATATACTGTATATACAGTAAATGGTAAATGGTGCATTTATATAGCGCCTTTATCCAAGGCGCTTTACATAGATTGTGCATCACATTCACCCATTCACACACACATTCATACACTGATGGCAGTGGAAACCATGCAAGGTACCTACTAGCACATCAGGAGCAATTCGGGGTTAAGTGTCTTGCTCAAGGACACATCGACACTAACTCTGCGGGAGTCCGGGATCGAACCGGCAACCTTGTGGTTACCATCCGGTTACTCTACCTCTGAGCCACTGCCGCCCCCAGTATATACACAGTATATACAGTATATTCTATGGACCTGTGTACCCCATGCTTGGATGAACACATCTCTTACCAAAGGGGACATAGCGAGGGGAAAATGTCCAAGCCCAAAGACGAGACTTTGGTTTGTGCTTTTTATTATTCAGCTGAACCGATCACATGATCATCACGTTTGGAAGGAAAGGGATTGAATTGTAAATGATGCTCATTGCTCAGAAGGGCGAGGAGGGATGCACCTTCCCTGTAGACGCCATGCATCGGTGTGATGTTGCATCATCATAATTTAAAAAGTTGTCAAGGTAACGCCCGTGGCATTGCGCTTAGCTTGATTAATGCCTCTGGTGGGCTCATAAATGTTCATATTTCACGTAAACAACTCATTCTGCCTGCTTGGTACTTGTGGGCCTGTGTGCTGATGCACTTGGAATTAGCACAAACCTCGGCCTTTATTATGTGCACCCCCCCCCCCCCTCCCCCCAGGCACAGCATTTTCCAATTTAGCGTCAGCTGTTGGTGAAGGTTGGGGGTATTTATGCCAACCATTAAGCACTTGAATCACTTGAATGCTATATGCGGTGTTTGACCGGCATAGCACATGCAGGGATTCTTGTCCATGTGCAGTAATAGTTAATGTAGCATTGCCATCTTTAAAAAAAAAAAAACCTTCCATTTATTAGTATGTACAGTATCTAAGCATTTGCAATTTTTGATTTTCCACATATATAATAGGGTTCTTTGGCATGGACAAGTCTGAGAACCACAAAAGATCTCCACAGAAACAAGGGTCTAGTACAGTGGTTTTCAACAGGTGGTCCGGGGACCACCAGTGGTCCTTGAGAGGCTTCCAGGTGGTTCAGAGGCTAAATGATGGAAAGCTTATGTACCAGATGTAACTCTTGAGAATGTAAATATGAAACCAAATGGGCCCTTGCGGGTCCATTTGGTTTCATTTTTACACTCTCAAGAGTTGAAATATTCATCATCTGAACTAGCACCACTTAATTAAGAAGTCTATACTGTTTTGTTTGCAAAATCAAGCCAGGAATTGTGGACAAAACCAAAATAATTCTTTAGTTTTAGGTCTTTGGGGGGAAAATGTAATCAAACGGTGGCTCAAATGCTGTTGCCCTGGTCTGGCAAATTCTGAAGTCAGGAGGGGGTGAGGTTTGATCCTGCGATCCGGGTCATGCCAAAGACTATGAAAACAGGACCCCGTGCTTCATTGTTTGGCAACTCAACATCACAGCTTCGTTCGGGACTTACTTACTAGCGTCAGGTTGCACCTGTTGAGCTGCCATGTGCCACACCATGGAGAGAGAGAGGATCCTGCACTACGGGCCTCACGGCTCAGCAAGGCTTACTATATTTACACCAAACTCTTTTCAGCGAAAATAGCCAAGAGTGTTGTTCATAAAGTAAAAAAAAAAAAAAAAGGTGGAGGAACATGAGTTCACACTTCCTGCATTCCCTCTCTTACTTCCACTTAGATAAACTTTGACAAGTGTAGCTAAGCAGTTCTTCCACTGTGTACCCACAGGGTGACTTAGGCTAATTACGTTTCAGAAGCACCATAAATCCTGTTTGCTCCTCCATTGCTGACTGGGCCCTGTTGTAATCCTTTGTCTCTGCAGGCTATAGCCTGGGATTTTTTTCCCCACCCTCTCCATTCCCCCAAACTTTGAATTAGACCTTACTTATACTAATCAATATTCACTCAAATGTGCCCCCCTGGCCGTGCTGTACCTCCCTCTCATCCTAATGGAGTTCAGACCATATACTTCACTCAACAGGTACTATCAATTCACTTTTGTGTAGGGGTGGTGTTTGTGTGTGTGTGTGTGACTCATAGTTTAGTGGTGACTTGACTATGAAGGAATCTAATGAATCCGCTTTTGAGAGCTCAAAGCGACCTTGACCTTTGTTTGACCACTTACTTCTAATCAGTCCACCCCTTGATATGTGCCAAATGCCACGAGATTCCCTCCAGGCATTCCAGAGATTATCATATGTTCACAAGATTGGCTACAGAGATGACATTTGCACCAATATCCTGAAATTCCCTCAAGGTCTGAAATATAGACAGTATCGTTCATGAGATTGTGGCGTGCAGTGCGTATACGCACGGCTGTGGAAGAAACCTCACATCTGCAGGGATTTTCTCTGGCACCATGCCGGAAGTCCGGCTTGCGTAAAAAAATAAAAAAATAAAAATAAAACACGCGCTAAACCCATGGCCAATACCAATACCAGGCTGAATTTGGGGAAACAAAACAGTCAAACATACAGACCAAAATCACCATTAATCTTCTAGTTCTGTAGACTAACTCAAGATATTTTAACTCAAGATTTTCTCAAGAGTTACATCTGGATAACCAACTTAGCTGGGGACCACCTGGGATCCTCTCACTGGCCACCGGTGGTCCCCGGACCACCTGTTGAAAACCCCTGCTTTAAGAGATGTCTATAAGTATCTCTTCAAGAGATCTCTATGAGTATCTGTGGTTGATCGCTCTGCTTGGCAATGCGCAAGATGGTGCTCCTCTGAGTGCAGATCTAGTTTACTCATTCGTTGGCTCAAGTACAGTTTTTGTACTTGTCCTCCTGACTGTGATTTGCCCGGACATATGGACGTACAGGGCGTTACGTGCGTATATTCCGTGACCGACAAGTCGCCTCTGGTTTAGGAGGCTGTGTGGCCTTATGGTGGAGGCACAAAAAAGCCACCAGGCGATAAAATGGAAATTATGCACAGGGAACCCTGCTGCGGCTTCAGGATGGCCAGGGAGAACGGAGAGCAGGGTTGGTGGGGGGGCAACGGAGGGAGGAGGGGGAGGTGCCCATTCTGCCGCGTTGCTCTGTGGGAGGTCTAGATTAATGTGACAATCAACCTGCCCGCCAAAGTCGGGGGGGTTGTGGGTAAAAAGGACTGTGTGTGTGTGTGTGTGTGTGTGTGTGTGTGTGTGTGTGTGTGTGTGTGTGTGTGTGTGTGTGTGTGTGTGTGTGTGTGTGTGTGTGTGTGTGTGTGTGTGTGTGTGTGTGTGTGTGTGTGTGTGTGTGTGTGTGTGTGTGTGCCCGGAGCGTGCGGGCATGCAGGCTGAAGCGATTTTGTGGCGTGAGCTATAGAGCAAATAGGAAGACGGAGAGAGGAAAGACAGGAGGGGAGAAAGTGCACAGAGATGGTGATGGATAAGATTGATGCTGGAGAGAGAAACAGCGACGGTACAGAGAAAAAGAAGAGGGGAAGAAAAGTATGAAACAGGCAAAGAAACGGGGTCGGATCTAGAGGGGGGCAGGGGTGGGCAGAGCCCACCCAAACGTGCATCCTGCCCACCCAACGAAAGGTAGTATCAGTGGTTTTCATCAGTGCTTCGGAGACCACCAGTGGTTCTTGAGAGAATTCCATGTGGTCCCCAGCTAAATGGGTCCAAGAGTTAAAATATTCATCATCTGAATTACCCCAAGTCTACACAACTAGAGAATGTGGAAGATTAATGGTCATTTTGATCTGTATGTTTGACTATTTTGTTTCCCAAATCCAGCCTGGAATTGTGGGCAAAAGCAAAATTAAGTTTTTAGTTTTGGGGTCTTAGGGGCTAAAATGTCCTCAAATTTTGATCCGTGGCTCAAATTGCCGAATAAATAGTGGGCCCTGGTGTCAAAAAGATTGAAAACCACTGCTTCATATGAAAAACTTTGCAGATGCTCACCCTGCCATTCTTCCAGCCCACCCTAAAGAGCTGGCTAAATGCGGCCCTGGAGAGAAAGTGAGAGAAATGTGTGAAATGGAAGGAGTGAGATGTTTTACTGTACAGGGGTGAGGATGAAAAGAGATGACACCACCATGCATGAGAGACGCAAACGGCAAGACATACGGAAACAGGGCCAGATATAACATGTCCCATTTGGGGGGGCAAGAGAACACGTTGGAGGGGCAAGAGAAAATGGTATGGGGGCGGCTTCATCGCCCAGGTCACGATGAAGTCGCACCCATACCATTTTCGGTTACAGGACTTTTACTAGTCAAGGAAAGCATCAAAAATAACATCAGTTGTTGAACTTGCAACAGACACGCATCATGCAAAAAAGCTAAAGGTCTGACTCCGAGAGTTTTGTGTTTTCAATGATGAAATGCTGTTGGTTTAGTGGTGCCAAAATTGTAGTTAGTAGCAGTAGTAGTGTTTCAAATCATTTTAAATATAAGCACTTTAATTTGAAATATATTGGGTTGTTTTGCATGGCATCGTGTTTGGGGGGGCAGACTGGGTATTTAGGGGGCCCTCCCATGCCCATGCCTAGATCCGCCCCTGTATGGAAAGACACAAAGAGCTTCATTTGAATAGATTCGAGATGAAGACTGCTTAGTTGATTTGAATAATAGAGAGACAGAGAGAGGAGCCGGTCCACCAGGTGAAGGGTGATGTGGTGCCAATGATGACTGGCACCGCTGGACACAAACAACAGTCGCTTGCCTTGTTTGAAATGCAATTATAACCCTCCCCATGAGACTGACACACACTGTCAAAGTTGAACGCGTGGAATAAATGTCTAAGCACCCCCCTCCCTCCCTCACGCATGCATTCATGCACACACCATTGCACTCACGCACGCATTCGTGCACACACTGTTGCACACACACACACACACACACACACACACACACACACACACACACACACACACACACACACACACACACACACACACACACAGGTTCTAACCGTTCTACTAGAACAATGCCATTTTGTACTCGCTAGTAAACACTTTTGTACTACTGATCTAAACATCAAAATCACTGAATCAGTGGTTGATGACGACTATCTATCTAATACAGGGGTTGACACTAAGGTCTCCGAGGCACTTGCCCATTGGGCAAGTGCAAGTGAGGTTCTACTTGCCCTCAGGTCATGGTCACTTGCCCCACAAATATATCGTAAATTTTGCATTTAAGTTTATTTTCTACTTGGGTGCTTTGAACATTTACTTTCACGGTCGAAGACTGTTTTGTTTAAGTCACAATCAGCGACAGTAAATATTCAACATGAATCAGTGGTTCCCATAGTTGTCACAGAATACAGAATCAGTTGTCTGTGACCCCAGCAAAATGATACTTTGTGAGCAAATGTACCCGGGACAGAGATATAGGAGAGATGGCTAGAAAGCAGGGAAAGATGCAGAGGCAGAGTGCAATGACCAGTTGACCACCTTCAAGACAAATATATCTCGTGCTGTGTTATAGCACACAAGTCGCACACTTGCCAGATCGGGCAACCAGGTAGCAGTCTTCACTTGCCCGACCATTTTTTTACTTGCCCCGGGCAAGCGGGCAAGTGTTAGTGTCAAGCCCTGTAATATTATGTTCATTAAGAAGTATTATTGTGTTGAACTAGGTGAACTAAATTAAATCCATGGTTTGGTGACAAAACAACGTAATTTGAGATCATGCTGTTAAATGATATCAACTCATTTGACATAGTTGTATATTAAATCATTGTCACAACTGTAGGACTTGAAATCACCCTACAATTGAGGGATGTGTGTGTGTGTGTGTGTGTGTGTGCGGGGGGGGGGGGTGTAAAAGGTGATAGCCCTTGTTAAAACAACAATTAATCTTGTGAGGAACAGCAAGTGTCACACCCTGGTGCACCATAAATAAAGTGTAATAAATGTTGGCCCAGCGTGTACATAGCACCTGCATGCGCGGGGCGGACGCACATGACTCGTATTATTCTCGCATTTTCTTCCTGGCACGCGGGGCCTGAAGGGTGATGAAAGCATGCCAGCTGGGTTGCCATGCTACCGAAGGTGCGAGATGACACCTGCATTGCTAAAAATAATGCCCGGGGCCATCATCAGCACGCTTTGATGATGTCACTGTGTGCGTCACCCCCTTTTCACTCCTCATCTGAACTGCAGGAATTAGTCGGTAGCTCTGTGAAGCTCTCAGTGTAGTGCTGCACACACACAACCATCACTAGGGGTGGGACAATTCACTTACCTCACAATACGATACAATATTGATATTTAGGGTCCTGATTCGATTTATAATGCGATTCTTAGTTATGCTGCGATTCGATTTGATATATTGATATTGCATTTTTTCCCCACAAATGACTGTGCTTTTATTTTACTAGAAAGGAGAGGATCCCACTCATTTTTCTCTGAGGGCATACAAATGGAACCAAATGGACCCTGACGGGTCCATTTGGTTCCATTTGTACACCCTCAGGAAAATGGTCCTAAAAGAAAAAGCATTAACAAACACAACACAAACACAACTTGATAAAGTCATCATCAAGTAAAATACAGTCAAGTAAAATGTTGAAAATGGGTGGAAAAAACAATATGGACCATGAGAAGTTCAACTAGAACATTTAAACCAATTTTAAGCAATATAAATAGCAAAAAGTTCAATCATACACATCAATGCAGCATGATAACATAACACCAGTCAGTCTTTCTGACATGAACAAATGAATGAATAGGCCTACATAAATATATAAAAAAATCAATTTTGAACCTGGTGATTCGATCGATATCATGGTATTAAGAATTGCGATATATTGCCCACCCCTAACCATCACCCTTCATTTAAGTATTATATTTATAATAATCTTGCATTTGTAAAATGATGCCTTAACTCCTCCATAGTACAGTTTCACACAAAAAGTCTATCTACAAGATCACACAATTTTCTACCTTTATTGATAGCTGAAAGTAGTTTGACAGGATTTGGGGAGAGAGATGGGGGAAGACACGCGGCAAAGGCCGTTGTGCTCGGGAGTCGAACCCCCTGCACGCCGTGAGGCTGGCTTGGCAGCCGAGGTGCCCAGACAGTTGAGCTAACCGTCTGTTATCATGGAATATATTCGTGCTGTATTGGAAATGTTATGAAAATTGTGAAAGTAGTGGTAAATACAGACACCTTCGCTCCAGAAATGTTTTCCCCATTCATTTTCCACATAGACTTTTCGAAAATGCTTTATATCAAGACGATAAATTCAAAAAAACATTTTTTGGGGGGATATCTTTCAAAATAATGACTGTACAGCAGGGGTGGGGGGGTTATATGCAAATATCATGACCAATTGCATTGAAATACTATGGGATAATGGGATAAAAATAATATAAAAATAATATATAAATAATATATTATATAATAATATATAAATGATGTATTATTGATTGATTTAATGGAAATTATCCATACTGTAGGTGCAGTTGAGGATGTTGTCTCTCGTAAAAATCAAATCAGGCCCAGGAATGAATTATCTTCGGAACTCAGTCGATTTACTTTCTCATTGTACTACAAAACCAGTGCTTGGTGAAGACTGTAGAACAGGAAACTGAGCTTCAATAATGCAATCAGTTTTGAATGCATGCAGTTTCACATTTGTATTTATCTTGCTATTAATGGACATTAATGAATTTCTAAGGAAAGTTACTTTGACTGTTTTCCTGGGACGTCTTCGTAAACGGGGCACCCGTGTGTTGAAACACAGTCCAGCAGGTTCGGCCCTCGACGTATCAATTCTTCTATTTTGGCCCACTGTGTATTGGAGTTTGGCATCTCATCAAGGAAACAGAAGCAGCAACAAAACAAAGGAGGAAAATACACAGGGGGGGTTCAATCGACATGTCGATTTTCAGCCTAGATTTATCGATTTGCAAAATAGCGAGTTGTTCACATGCCTAGTTTGTGAGCTTTGCAAGCTTGTGGTTTATTGAAGAACGTTTAAGATATTGGAAATTCTCTTACTCGCAGACAAAACAAAGTCAAACGCAATGAAACTTGACTGACTGCGATTTAATGAACAGACATGTTGATCAACTTACTAAACAGACATTTTCAAGTTAAGTTTGTCTTGAATGTCTGTGAGCCAATTTATAAAGGAGCACTTTTTTTTCAATAGGACTACCATTCAATGAAAACATTTGAACAGCATGGTAATCAATTATCTTTGCTCTGGAGAACAATTTGTTTTCTCTGTGTTCAAGACAAGGTTGCAGCGCCAGTTTGTAATCATTTTTGGTTTGTTTTCGTCTTAGAAGAGACATCATTGAAGGCCAAGATTAATAGGTAGTGATCACGGATGAGCTTCAGTGAGATAAATCGCATACATCTTAGATTGCAGTTTGTTTGGGACCACTAGAGCTAGCAGACAGGTATAATCACTATAACCTCACACAACCATGCTTTCCACACAGAGGAAAACCTGAGCTGTCCTAACTGAATTTAATTTAAAAGTGACGAGTGTGTTCCTGTTTAGACCATGACTACTGTAGAGTGTAATTGTCTGCGTCTGTGTGTGTGTGTGTGTGTGTGTGTGTGTGTGTGTGTGTGTGCGTGCGTGCGCGCGTGCGTGCGTGCGTGCGTGCGCGCGCATAAGCGTGTGCACGCACATGCATGCTGAGAAATATTTAGACCCGTATCGATTATGTTACAGGCATTGCCTGAAGCTGAAACAGCAATATCTGTACGGCACTGAGAATCAAGACACCGCTACTGTAAATTCAATTGATTTCCTGTAGTTTTGTCACATGGGTACCCGCCCCCTCTAAGAGACCAGAAGCAGGATCTATATTTATTCCAATGGACAAATGACCTTAAGCACAAACAGTGACCGATTCTTACACCTACCACAGCCAACTAAACTTAATATTGGAACCTCCTTACGCGCCACATTATGTCCTGTATAGCAGGGTACACCACCAGCCTTATGAGAGCATGCAGCCACACAGGCACATAGCATGGATTACATGTTGCAGGGCAGAGGAGGTTTTAAAACCATTTAAAACAAAGGCAGCTTGAATGATGCAGTTTGCTGTATACTAACAGAAATCTGCATGCACACGGGCTACCAAAGTAGGTTCTTGTTATTATTTCACCCTCTCTTCAAAGATTGACTGGGCCAGGGCTTGTGTGAACCAGGATACGTCTCTGCAGTCACATGCACATTCAACTATGTTTGATTGTGTTCCTGTTATTACTTGAGTGTGGATGTGGTGTGAACCATAAGCAACAGCAGCGATGATGCAGAGAAGGGCTTAATGTATTCACAGCAAGGTTGGGGGAAGAGGGGTAAGCCTCCGTGTGCTGTAGAACACAGCTTGAGTCCTGAAAGTACTGTTGACAAGAACAGAAACAGAGTCAGTGCCAGTTCATACAGTACATGAGAATATGACACAGAGATGTGGAGTCACAGCTCCACAGATAAATCACAACGCTATTCACTATTTACAGAAGTTTTCATAATATATTTTTCTCTCCAAATTTGGTGGTGGTGGCAGTGCTCTCCACTGTTTTCGGGGGTGGGAATGTAAATCAGAGAACTAGAACAGGGCTTTTCAACCTTTTTGACTCCAGGGACCACCATTTATTCAGCATTTGCGCCACGGACCACCATTTCATTACATTTTCACACCAAAGACCTAAAATTAAAGGATTCCTTTGGTTTTGTCCACAATTCCAGGCTGTATTTTGCCAACAAAACAGTGTAAACTTATTAATTAAGCGGTGCTAATTGAAATGATGAATATTTTAACTCTTGAGAGTGTAAAAATGAAACCAAATGAACCCACAAGGGTCCATTTGGTTTCATTTTTACACTCAAGAGTTACATCTGGTTTACCAACTTTCCATCATTTAGCCTGGGGACAACCAGGAACCTTCTCAAATCGCAAATCCACTATAGTGACCAGGTCGCAAATCCACTATAGTGACCAGGTCGCCAATCCACAGCGACCAGGTCGCAAATCCACTATAGTGACCAGGTCGCAAATCCACTATAGTAACCAGGTCGCAAATCCACTAGTGACCAGGTCGCCAATCCACAGCGACCAGGTCGCAAATCCACTATAGTGACCAGGTCGCAAATCCACAGTGACCAGGTCGCAAATCCACTAGTGACCAGGTCGCCAATCCACTAGTGACCAGGTTCACTTCCACTTGCTTACTAGTCGCGACCAAGTTGTCCTGATCGCGTTTGAACAATGGCTTCTAGGACCAGGGGATGGCTCGACAACGGAGAGGTCAGGAGGGGATGGGGTAACATTGCCCATCACCTCCTGGGCTCTGTGGGACAATCAGGTTGGTGAACAAACATGCACTGCTCCTTCCTTGCATTTATGTTTAGGGCTTAGTGTTAGGATCGGCACTACTCTGTGCTTGTAGTTATTTCGAGGCCTTAGTGTTACAGACGGGGTTATATTTAGGCATATGCAGTAGGATCTCCTCCGATATATAAACTAGTCGTGGCCACAAGGAAGTAGTCGTGACCACAAGCACCTATAGTCGCGATGGTCTATAGTCGTTGGTGGATTTAGCTGTCTCACCTAAAAATCAGTTCCCCGTGTGTGTGTGTGTGTGTGTGTGTGTGTGTGTGTGTGTGTGTGTGTGTGTGTGTGTGTGTGTGTGTGTGTGTGTGTGTGTGTGTGTGTGTGTGTGTGTGTGTGCGCGCGCACTCATGTGCACGTGTAGGTGTACAAAGAGGGCACTGTAGCAAAGAGTAAACATGAGCACCCAATTTGTCTCTCTTGGCTGGTCACTAATTACACCATAACGTCCAGCACTTTTGTACCCCCACTCTGATCCCAAACAAGGCGACGGGAGAAAAATCACCCTGTCACGCTGTCCACTTCAGAACCCTGCAGGACACAGTCATTACCCATCACACTACAGCACCAATTCCCTCAGACAATGGCCAGTACATGTGCACATCACCAATTTGTCCAGATCACCGTTTATACTCAATTTGTGTTCTATACATTTTCAAACTTCTTTTTGATATAGTAAATGTTTTGTGTGCGCATGTGTGTGTGTGCGTGCGTGTGTGCTTTCTCTAAAGGGGAACCCATTTTCAACATTTTAGTATGTCATTGATGTACCTTTAAGGTGTTGGGTGGACATGATAAAAATCCCCCCATTCTGTGTTCCCAAGAAATGGAGGTCTGAAGAAAACCGCTAACATGGTGAAACATCTTGATGACATCATCAAGATGTATTTTCACCATGTTAATGCATGGATTTCTTTTGAGGCTTCTTTTCTCAGGAAAATGTTGTAAATGGGTGGAATTCCCCTTTAAGCTAATCTCTGGTTAAAGCCCTAGCTATTTTCACAGAGAGTTCCAGATAGACTGGGGTTTTTTTATAGGATGTGGAGTTGCAATCTGCTTTCAGCTGGAAAGACGAGGAGAATGCTCTCTATCTGCCATGCTGTGATCCTGTGCCGTGCACACGGTCCACAGAGAAAGAGGTGTGAAATCCAACTGTGACAACCTGCAAAATGACAACGGCAGCTCCGGCTGCAAATGGAGCCCATTGTGTCGCCGTAATGCACAATGGCCTCTGGACACAATGGACACATGCTGCGATGAAGGCGTTCCTCCCACTGTCTGGGAGGAACGACACACATGCATTCATAACCAGTGGTGTAAAATACAGTATCACTACATAAAGTTCATTTGCCCAGGTGCTTCAAATTAGATTTTTGCTATTTTCACAGCTTTATCAATTGTATATACAATTGTACAATCAATTGTATTTCACCTTGTGAAATGGGACAATGTGAATAATGAGCACTTCATGATACCGTAACCCACTTTTCGTCTCTGTGTCAATTATCTGGATTTAAACTCATGCTTCCTTCTTACATGAGTATCCAAGTCGCTTTTTTACACCTGATGGAAGGGGGAGGGGTCCCTGGTTGGACGTAGTACGGGGAAGGAAAATGTGCAGAAGTTTGCAATCTACCTAGTGTTCATCTACCTGTAGTTTGTGAGGTACCTACTTTTGGTACTTTCTACTTTTGATACATTATAGTACCAACACACTTGTACTTTTACTCAAGTACATTTGAATCCCAGACATTTAACAGTGGAGAGGTTTGCATTTCTAGACTGCAGCATTGATACATTTACTTAAGTAAAACACTCCACTTCCACTACTAAAACGCACACATCCATTATGCAACAAACGCTGTTCCCATGCACACTCCACTGAGCAGCAGATCTGCAAACGTGTGCCATGAAAGCGTGTTTTACACTCATGGATGACTTGTCCATTTTGGATAATTACTTTTGCGCCTCCCTGGTAGACTTCAGTGTATTGTGTAGACATCAAGGCACTCACCATCGTTTGGACCTGGATGAGAACATCTGACATGACCAAACTTAGCAACGAATGAAACTCTTGTATGTACTTTGTTGCTGAGGTCTCCCAGGGCTCTATAATAGGTCTGCTTCTTTTTCCCACTCCAACAATCTGTAGAACCTCTCGTTACTTTGTTCCTTGGCCTATTATGACATGCCCAGAATTCGGTGTGGTTAAAAGGCAGACTTAGAAAGGCATGAACATCAGACTGACAGACATTGCACCAGTTTAGTGTATGTCCATTTCACTTTCGCCTCATTGGCTATCACATTACCTATGCTAGGCAGCATGACATGATACAAATGATTCCCTTTTTTATTGTACATCTTTAAATGTTCTGATGAATCGAAAATGGTGGACACTGATGTAAACAATTTCCAAATTAGGCATTCAGCATAACGACTTACTGTAAGGCAGTGGGCAGTTCAGAAACCAGGTGCATCATTGATGGGGGATCCATGCTAATAGATACTGCTGGCTTTCTATTTAGTAGAAATTGCAATGCGAAAATGGAAGCCATCGTTCTTACTATAATAAAAAATATGTATTTATTAAGTATTTAAAAATGTGTTAAAAAAGAAATCTGCATAACGATGATGCACATGTTGGATGGATTTTTTGGACTGCCCACAGATCTTCTATGAAACACAAACATGATATAACTTCAACATTACTGAGGACCACTTATAGAGAGTATGCATGTGACACCATCGGACCAGGAATTTATGCGGTAACGCCCACTGAGTGGCAAAAAATGCATCCATTACATGCCATCATGTTTGGTGGGGGCAGACTGGGCATTTAGGGGGGCATTGCCCCCCCATAAACATGCCTAGATCCGCCCCTGAAACAAGCCATACTTGGCATGGGACCCCTGTTTGTTTGCTCAGAAAGCAGGCGGATTCGGCTGGCTGGTGAAACAACTCATTTGATATGTTTTATGGTTGGGCCCCTTATGCTGCCCAGGTGAGGACTGATCATGACTGACTGGCCATGACCAGCGTGAATCCCCAAGCTAGGTATTTGCATTATACTGTAGGAACCGCTTGGCTCTACAGACAGGAACCCAATGGGCCCGTGAAGATGCATTGTTTAAACGAGCCTGGCGGGCACTCAGAAGCCAGTTGCTGTTTTTATTGGCCAATTGCCTTTCCCCCAGATGGAATCTGGTCAAAGGGAATATATCCAAGGACACGCACAAACCACAATAACAAGGGAGTGAAACAGATGCATGTACAATACCTGGGCAGAGCAGATAGTACTTGACATGACAGTCCAGTGGTGCAGTGGAAAAGCAGTGTGGGAGTTCAAATCCGCCGTGGGGTAACCAGCTTTATCGAGCGTTGCCGTACCCCTACGGGCTGGGGAGGGGTTGAGATATGACTGCAGTGACACACACAGAAATGTGTTGCGAGGAATCAATTGGCATAATGACTAAATTGAGGAAAAATAGGGCTCTAAAATCAATAAGAATTTTAAGAAGTGCTTGCTTAGGTGACTCCATGATGATAAAAGGCAGAGCTTGTAGTTCAAAGATAAGTTTGGTGACACTTACATTCCAGCATATTATGTATGCTCTCTGTGGAAGCCCCAGTGCGGTAGTGTGCACCTGGAGGATGACAATGAGGCAATGCTATGAAATAACTTGAAGTGCTATGATTTCAGAATATAAATGTCGTGGTCATTCACAGGCCTTGTCTTTTCTCAGCTGAACATTTAACATTCAGTACATTTCCTGATGCCAGGGTTTTTCTGACCCAAACAAGTAGGCTACTGTATGATACTACACTGTGTAACAATCCACAAATCCCACATACTGTATGACATAAGCATCTGCTTGCAGATGTCACTGTTGTCCGTTGAAAGATTCTGTTTTCATTGCAGCTCAAAAGGCTGCAGAACGGACAAAGAAATATGTAATGCTTCAATGACATACATCTAGCCCAGAGCATGTACTAAACTAAACACACAAATCTGAATTTGATAAAGGACCCATACAATTATTTGAATTTGGCTGCAAACCTCCACATGACTATGTATTTTGTTCCATGGATCTCCAGAAGCACGTAATTAGATTAAAATGTTAATTCAGTTTACAAAATTAACATTCTCATATATTTGCACAAATATTCACACATTTTGTCATGTTGGGCAGCTGTAGCTGGTATTGACGGATGGTATTAGACAGGTGAAGGAAGGATTGCCCAGGGGCATGGTTTGGTTTGATCCCAGCAGGGGATGGTAATTGCCACCCCACCCTGTAGCGTTCACACTTAACTTAAAATTCAGTTCAGTTTCTCGTATTAATGTACCCTGTACTTTTTAGCTGACTCAGTGGGAGCTATGCCCAAGAATTCCAATGCTCTCATGCAAATGGCGAATCAGTGTTTGGAATATTGAATCTTGAGTTCTTTGACAAATGTTTCCTGCTCCTTTATAGATTAGTCTGACTCACGACTTAAACCCTAGTCTTACAGTTAAACAGGCCCGAGTCAATACAAAATGATTTCTTCAGAATAGTAGGCCTACAACCTCATACTACATCAGCAACGTTACATGTTATCCTATCACTATTGCCGGTTTTGCCACAATCCCTATTCTGGGGAAACAATCTGAATTAAGATCAGTGCTATAATAGAGTACATGCACCTAAAGCCTACAGTATATGTTTCAGGTATTTCTTTCTCAGAAAAGAAACTTTTGAACGGTCGTGCTCGTGCATGTTAAATGTGAGTGCAAATAGCTGCACCTGGCACAAACTGTTTGTGGTGGCTTGGTTTTGTGTGCTTATGCCCCTCCTGCCCTTCTTGTAAATAATCTAGTCTATGATCCTCTCTCTCTCTCTCTCTCTCTCTCTCTCTCTCTCTCTCTCTCTCTCTCTCACACTCACACTCACACTCACACACACACACACACACACACACACACACACACACACACACACACACACACACACACACACACACACACACACACACACACACACACACAACCACTCTCTACAGTAACCTACAGTACAGTCGTTCAGTGCTGTATCTGGTTATGCAGGTTCCACATTAAGTGTTCATCATCTGGTGTGTAACCCGAGGATATCTGGGTGATATTGCCCCAATCCAGGTGCACTATTTGTATCAAACCGTGTCAATGTCATACTGGGAATACAGATTGAGTTTTACTTTTATAAACACTGCTATGGCAACATGCTGTCTCTTCTGCAACTATGGAATTAATTGTACGCTGTTACCCTGCCTTCACTTACACTGCTAAAGGCCAGCAGTGAACTAATGTTGAAAAAAAAAAATAATAATAATAATAATAATAATATATATATATATATATATATATATATATATATATATATATATATATATATATATATATATATATATATATATATATATATATATATATATATATATATATATATATATATATATATATATATATATATATACTGTATATAGTCTTAAGACACACCTCTTCAGACTCCATCTCAACCCATAGCACTTGTATTATATACCAACCCACAGTACCTGCTGCAATGACTTATATAGGTTGCCTAATGTATTATAATGTTTTTAGCGCTTCATTGTATGTTGTAAACTGTATTGTAAATCCAGATTAAATTGTAAACTTTTCACCATTGTAAATCGCTCTGGATTAAGAGCGTCTGCTAAATGCCTAAATTGTAAATTGTAATATATATAGTGATATTTCTCATCAGAACTATCTTTTTTTCTGGCTTCCAATTGCAATCAGAACTGCACAGTCACCGCCAATCTAACACTGTTTGAAAACCCACCTCTTCAGACTCCATATATTGCCTGCCCCGACAACCATACAGGGGGTCCATGCAAATTAAGGCTCAGCTTAGTTTGTATCTAAGGTGGGGTGGATTTGCAGGGTCCTTGACATGACAACGTTTGAGAACCTCTGCCCTTTGCCACCCATTAGTTTGTTCTGAATTAATGAAGCTCCCGCAGTGAAGTGGCGAGTTGGTTTGATTAGGCTGAATATATTATCAGCACAGGCTACTGCAGGAACATTCAATCACTATAGTTAAAATAGCTGATCGACACAATCATATTCATTTGTCACTACTTGTTTAACAGAACAGTTTTAGAGAATACAACCATGTTTCATTGAAAAATGAATAGCAACACCGTAATTATTGAAAAATTAACTCCCAGACAGGCCCACCGCATCAGTCTGTTGGGGTTAATTCCTCCATAATGACCACAGCACTGCTCATTATCGATGGATATAAGACTACTTATAGTCTTATATCAGGCGAGGCACACTCAACTCGCCAAAACCTTTCAGGTCAAAACTTTCTTCACCACTTAAACAACAGAGGAAACTCTCACGATCAATAAAGGTCTTTAATATGCTGTAGCATGCAATGACATACGGTCATTGTATGCTGCAGCATATATTAAAGACTTTTTGGCTATATACCAAGCAGGATTAATATCATCCAGTTTCTCAATCCCCCTCATTGCAACCACAATGGTCTGTTATTCTTAGCGGTCCGACATTGACAAAGACTATCTGAGTGAATACAGAGACTGACCACTCAGTATCGAGCATTCATCCAAGTCATGAAAAGTCATGTATTATGTGTTTAATTAGACATGTCCAGAATAGGAATGGTAGTTTATTCTACGGGTGTGGAGCACAAAAACAGAAAGAGGTCTTTTCTCGTAGTAGTAGTTGACCTGAGCATGTTTGATCGCCTCCTGCTGTCTAAAATAGACCTGAGTTAGGAGCATTGATAGAACATGGTAAATTCAAAGTAGGTATACCTGCGTAGTGTAATTCAGGGATGCCCAAAAGGTAGATTGTGATCTACCAGTAGACCACACAGGCTGTGCAGGTAGATCACATGACAGTCCCCTCAGCACTTAATTACTTAAGTACATAATTACATAATTTTCAAGAGTCCAAACAATTAGAAAACGGAGAATAACTGCTATTGTGAACAAATTGTGGACAAAAACATGAAAGTTCTCATTTTTGGTTGCAACTAAACTCAATATCACAAACTGTCAACTCAAACCTCAAATACTGTTTTCAAACGTCAGTAATAGCATAAACAGGATAAGCTTCCAATTCTCCCCCTCTATTTTTCATTATAAGTGCATTATTCTTAAACACTATAACATTAAGTAACACCATCACCACTATTTCAAAGCGTGGGTTGGGCACCCTGGTGTAAGTTAACACTTATACAGTAGCCCAGGGGTTCCAAAGTTTTAGCTCGACATCTAAAAGGAACATTTGATCTCTCCTTGCAGTGAGCTTGTATATCAGCTATTTTCTCTACTTCTTGAAAGTTTTATTTTTATTTTTATTTTTTTATTTTTTCGTTCATGTCATTTGTTTAATTTCTATTTGTTTGTTTGTTTGTTCGTTTAATCACATTATTCATAAAATGTTGATGTTTTACTTTATTTCGTGTAGGGATTCATGAAAAAAATATATTGCTTTTAAATGTATCATACAAGAAAAACTCCATTTTAAAACCCACAAATGGGGTCTCTCGACTCATCTGTTCGGGAAACAATACCGACAGTTTCTCCAGGAAATCCACTTTCATCTGGGTCAAGTTGTCCCAGACCAAACTATCCCAGACCAGTGAATCACAAGGTCCCCAACACAAAACAAAGGATGACTCAAGCACCCAAACACAATCCCTGCCATGAGACTGTCTTCGCAAATCTCACGGTACGGTAGGCAGGCAAGAGCAGTGCTTCCCAGGTGATGCGGCCTGTTGTTTTTCTAAGGGACCAACTACATGTTTGACCTTATTTGACAACATGAACCTCGCATTGTTGTTCAGCCAGCCAGGGACGTAAGCACTAAGCAGGTGACAGGAACTGATGTAGCAGGAGGAATGCAAGGCGATGTCACGTCAGATTACAGCCCATATGAGTTTTCTTATCAGTGCCTGACAGCTCCAGACGGGGACAAAACAGAAAACAGGATGTGATTTGACGAGGAAAGCAAAACATGTTTACCCAGAAGACCAATAAATATACAGACTCTGTGAAATACATTGATTAATCAATGTAACCACAAGGACGTCCCTATTCTATGTATCGGTATATGTCATAATAAGCAAACATTCTGCAGGAATAGTCAGTCCTGTAGATGATCAACTACAGTATATTTGGTGTAGAGATTTTGTGGTACAGTATAGGATGACAAAAGGAGCAGACCAAGTTCAGACCCAAGGGGCACCCCACCAAGCAACAAATAAAGCACATTTATTGTGATTTAAGATAGAAGGGCCAACATTGTACCAGATCGGTGCTGCAGAGAGGCATATACAGTATAGCTACAGTATCGCACCAGACGCAGGGAGGGCTGTTTGCAACATCAAAACACATGAGCAAAATGTCTGCAGAATGATGTATTATCCAACACTAATCGTCAATTATAACTTGTCTTAAAAGCAATTTAGTTTAATGTGTGTATTAAACCTCTTCCTCGCATTAATTTGTTGATAGTTTTCGCTGCGGCAGCGAGAGCCAACTCGGCGTATGGCACCTTTAAGTAAAGGTCCGTGTCGGGGTTAATGAGCATTGTCAGGCTGCCATCTATCAGGTGCTCACTGACCAACTAGCCGTGACAACTCCATTAGCCTGTCTGTCGCCTTACTGGTGGAGGACCCCTCCTCCTCCCTGGACCGACATTTAACTTCTGGGGTCATTTCAGGACCGCGAGGGAAGACTAGTGGAGAGTTATAAGATCAACCACTGTAAAGGTAACATACTGAAGCTGAGAACTGTCCACAGGGGCGGATTGAACATTTCCCAATTGGGGGGGGGGGGGGGGGGGGGGGGGGGGGCAGGGGAAAATGGTATGGGTGCGGCTTCATGGCCCGTGGCGCGAAGCGTCACGGCTGATGACAGGACTACAGGACTTATTTTACAGGTTACAGGACTTATTTTAGGCAAGAAAAGCATGACTAACAACATCAGTTGTTGTTGAAGTTGCAACAGACACGTGATGGTTTCAATGATGAAATGCTCAAATCATTTTAATTATAAGCACTTTAATTTGAAATGTATTTGAAATTTGGGTGTTTCCATGCCATCATGTTTGGTGGGGCAGGCAGGGCATTTAGGGGGCATTGCCCCCCCCCCCATGCCTATGCCTAGACCCGCCCCTGCCTGTCCAGCTTTTAGTGTTTGTGCAAACACAAAGGCCATCGGAATATGTGCATTAACAATGATGCACCCTGCCTGGTTTACTGCGGTAGATTTGCGCCCCCAAGACTCTGTGATGTGCTGCTGCTTTACCACATGGCGCCACCTGGACGGTCTTTAAAAGCAGACTGGACATCGTACTCTTGTTTGATCTAGTAGCCTGTGACCACGTGGACACAGAAGTGAAGGAATTATTAAAGCTGGAGTCGATTGGAATGCGGAATGGCTGCTGGAAATGCAGACATCTCCCAACACGGCTCAGTAAATACTTAATGAATCCCACTGCCTTTGTACATGCTGTACTGAACAGTACGATGAGCTGGAGGACATGCTTCTGTTCTGTCTCTTTCCTTTCACCCATTGCAAAAATAAATCGGACTCTTGGCGGCACTATAATAGACCAATGTGACATGGGCGGTGTTTCTTCCTTGTAGTACCACAAGTCGACCTCCTGGTGGCGCTATAGCAGGCCAAGGTGAAAGATGTGTGACAGAGGTTCTGCTCTGGTATCCATGGAGTGTGTCTTACATAAACATTATTTTCCCTGACACTGAATTGAGAGTTTATGCCATGATGATGTACATCAGACGTAAACGTAAAGACATAAATCTCTCACTTGTATTTGTAATATTTAGATTTTTTTTTCATCCCTTTTTTATTCATCTGGTTCCAATTGTCTAAACTGTTATCCTGGGCGGTACTACACTCACTCTGCTAACCTGGGGAGAGCCACGAATTGAGTTCCTGCTTCCTTCAGAAGGAGTGAGCAGGCGACTGCATGGCCGCTTCTTATCAGAGACCCCCCCGTTGAGAGCCGTTGTCCCACCACCGTGACGCTGTTTGTAGTCTAGTCTACAATATCTATGGCTTGAAAGAGCACATTAAACAATCTCTTCAACCAAAAAACCAATTCCATTCGACACACGAGAAATGTCAAATAAATTTGGTTGTTGCCGCTCGGGCAATCCGACCAGAAAAAAACCCCTCTCCCACCCCCCACGCGCTACGCCGTCTGGGCACGGAGCTCATGGTGTTGCACGGCAGCTCGCTGTGACCTCCAGGGAATGTCACAGAAAGCGCCGTGTGTGTCTCCGAGTGCTAGTATCGAATGACCTTAAGATTTCAATCTGTAATGAATGGTGAGGTCCTACCACCCAACAACGACGATGCCATCGACCTGCTTATTTTTCTCTCTCTCTCTCTTTTTCTCTTTTGTATTTCTCTCTTACCTTATACAACACATGCACCCTCTCTCTCTCTTTCTCTCTTTCTCTCTTTCTCTCTCTCTCTCTCTCTCTCTCTCTCTCTCTCTCTCTCTCTCTCTCTTCTCTCCCCCTTGGGGGGCAGCGGAAGGCAGGGTGTGGGTGTCCGCCACCACACACCACACACCACGTTTAGGCAGAATAACATTAAGCACATGATTTATAGAGGCCGCTCCTTGCTTTGCTCCAAAGCCAAGCCGCAGAGCTCAGCGGGTGACAAGTGTGTCATAGAGCGGAGCCACACCAGTACTTAGTAGCTCCTTCTCACACACTGACCTACAAGTCACACACAGTGTTATACCACACGCCATGTGTGAGGCCGAGGTGCAAGCCTTTAAGCCCCAAATACAGGACTTAATGTTGGCTGTGAAAAGACTGCCGCAGGGCTTTTCCAAATCCAGGCGAATGAACAAAATCACACACAAAGCAGAAAAAAAATTATACCGTGTACCACAAATGGACACTTACGGGTCCATTTGGTTTCATTTTACACTCTCAAGAGTTAAATTATATTTATACACATTCAGAAAATGTAGAAGAATTGTTATTTTGCCCAGCGTTTTGAGGTTATTTCTCCTAAATTGTAGACAAAAACTTGAAAATCCTTGCTTTTGGGTGTGGGAGATTAAACTCAACATCAAATGGTGGTCCGGGGCTAAAATGCTGAATAAATAGTGGGCCCTTTTATGAAAAAGGTTGAAAACCACTGGTGTATAATAGGATAAAGGTGCTGTAGTATACAAATGAATCATTTACCATTTATTTACCAACGGTAGAGGAACTTCTTAGAGTTTCTCCAACAGGAACAGTAACGCTTGGAAGGAACACGTGATTCCAAACAGTTCCTTTCTCCTCCGTCATACAGGCGGCGCCCCAGCTGACCAGGGGATGCAGTATACTGTAGAGACTAGGATTCTTGTGGGTGAACTTGGGCAAAACAAGTGGATTAGTAATTGGCGAGATTGATATGAATACAGTATGTATATTTATATTGTAACCTTACACTAGATAAATCATCTACAGTAGTGTTCAAAATAATAGCAGTCTGATCAAAAAACTGAATAAAGCCCAAAATCCTTATAGTGGTTTTATTTCCATGCATTGGGAACACTGCACATCATATTTTAAATCAAAACATGCAGAAAAAAGCAGAAATTATTTAATTACTTTACAGAAAATGAAGAAAAATGAACTTTGGGCTTTTCAAAAAAATAGCAGTGTCTGCACTTTACTTTACAAACTCACATATTTACTGTATTAACTGAAAAATATCCAGGATTCAGCATTCCTGTGAATCAATAAACTAATATTTAGTTGTATAGCCACTGTTTTTGAGAACCGCTTCACATCTGTGTTGCATGGAGTCGACCAACTTCTGGCATCTGTGAACAGGTATTCCAGATTTGACAACGTTCCATAATTCCTCTGCATTTCTTGGTTTTGCCTCAGAAACAGCATTTTTAATGTCACCCCACAAGTTTTCTATCGGATTAAGGTCCGGGGATTGGGCTGGCCACTCCATGACTTTAATTTTGTTGGTCTGGAACCAAGAAGCTGCTCGCTTCATGGTGTGTTTGGGGTCGTTGTCTTGTTCAAACACCCATTTCAAGGGCATTTCCTCTTCAGCATAAGGCAACATGACCTCTTCAAGTATTTTGATGTATCCAAACTGATCCATGATCCCTGGTATGCGATAAATAGGCCCGGCACCATAGGCCCGGCACCATAAGCGAAACATCCCCATAGTAAAGCATTGTGGTGCAAGCATCCTGATATTCTTACTATTGTGCCGGGCCTATTTATCGCGTACCAGGGATCATGGATCAGTTTGGATACATCAAAATACTTGAAGAGGTTATGTTGCCTTATGCTGAAGAGGAAATGCCCTTGAAATGGGTGTTTCAGCAAGATAACGACCCCAAACACACCAGTAAGCGCGCAGCTTCTTGGTTCCAGACCAACAAAATTAAAGTCATGGAGTGGCCAGCCCAATCCCCGGACCTTAATCTGATAGAAAACTTGTGGGGTGACATTAAAAATGCTGTTTCTGAGGCAAAACCAAGAAATGCAGAGGAATTATGGAACGTTGTCAAATCTGGAATACCTGTTCACAGATGCCAGAAGTTGGTCGACTCCATGCAACACAGATGTGAAGCGGTTCTCAAAAACAGTGGCTATACAACTAAATATTAGTTTAGTGATTCACAGGAATGCTGAATCCTGGATATTTTTCAGTTAATAAAGTAAATATTTGAGTTTATAAAGTAAAGTGCAGATACTGCTATTTTTTTGAAAAGCCCAAAGTTCATTTTTCTTCATTTTCTGTAAAGTAATTAAATAATTTCTGCTTTTTTCTTCATGTTTTGATTTAAAATATGATGTGCAGTGTTCCCAATGCACGGAAATAAAACCACTATAAGGATTTTGGGCTTTATTCAGTTTTTTAAACAGACTGCTATTATTTTGAACACTACTGTACGTGCCTACTAAATCCTTTTGAGCTACGGGTGGTGTCACGTGCGTCAGTTGGGTCCATTGACCTCCCCTATAGTATTGCACTTCTACAAATGAACTTCCACTGGATAGCTTTACTGGGGGCTTGGTTGTACCAGCAACTAAGTGACTAATACTATGTTCCTGTAGGGGGCGCTAGCCAGTCCTAGATCCCTATTCCAGCAGAGAGCAAGAGAGCAGGAGAGCAGATGAGCAGAGCAGAGTACACTGATTTCTACACAGACAGACACCAGATTGAAAAGCCTTGATTAATTTAAGTTACTCAAAGTGCTTCCAAGTTCTAAAACGCCCTTTGGATGTGCAAACCATTTTTATGTCTACACTTTTGTGATCTCTGGTGAGTTTAATACTACAGTTAATTACTGCAGTGTGCACAGGTGGTGTACAGAAGTATAAAAGTATAAAAAGAGTGTTTGCATACAAACCAATCACAGATGAATATAAAGGAACCATTTCAGTTGAGTAATGACAACGCGCTACTTAGTGACTTTTATTTTATTTTACACACACTGTGTGTGTGTGTGTGTGTGTGGGGGGGGGGGGGGGTGCTATGCTGCTGTCTGCTAGGAGGCCTCATGTTTCAGCTAGCCATGCTGAAGGCTAAGCTAAGAAATACTTGCTGTGAATGTATTCTACCATATGTCAACAAAATAAAGACAAACAGATAAGATCTAACTGCACTTAAGACTGAGTACTGCAGGATCTGAATAAGGCCTTTTAGAACAAATATTAGCCATTTAGAGAAGCTAAAACATATATATATATATATATATATATATATATATATATATATATATATATATATATATATATATATATATATATATATATATATATACACAGCACATAGTGCTGTGTGTCACAGAGACAATTTCCTGTATGGTTATTATACCCAGCCAGTGGAAAAATGTGATTCTGATCAGATGTTATCAAAAACTGTCATACTGCCATAGAGTCTAGAATAGAAAATATGCAACATCAGCATAATTTGCCAGAAACTGAGCTTCCATTTCTTTGACTGTTCCGTGTCCCTGGAGTTCTGCTTGTAAGGACATACAGGTATTCCACGCTGAATGGCTCATTAAAGCTGCCGCAAGGATCAAGACACAAATATGAAAGTGTACCAATCAGCATTATCGCCAAATTAGACAACTAATTACAGCAGCAACCCTCCCATATGTCACTGTCACCCTCCAGATGATTAGAAGTTTTCCTCCCACGCTTTTTTCTTTGAGAATGTAATTGTTTCGTTGTGAACTCTCTCTTGTCCTCCTAACACTCCAAGTAGCTTTATCGCTTTATGTGTGATTGCTGTTGTTGTTTCTGCCAGAGACAGCAAAATTATTTTGAAAACCGCAGCAGACAGGCGCAGCTGGATGGCCAATGGGTCCCAACCGATAGCAACAGTCATGACCTGTGGTTATCGGTCGGCAAACCCAGTGACCGTTTTGCTTGGCTGTTTTACTACCATGGCCCACTGGTCGCAACCGGTCGGGGCCCATTTACTAACCGCGGCCACTAGTTGATGTCACATGTTCTGTTTTCCGCAATTACCGGTAATATTTGCAGATAGACCTGCGGTAGATTCACAAGTGCCCGACAGACAGATGGGTGAGGTATGCATTCCCATCATCATCCTTCCCAATCCCCACGTAATATTAGCAATGGTAGAATAAGTATTAACAGATTCTATTGAGTGTCAGTATGAGTTATGTTTCGTTATGACGCCTGCGTGTCAAATAAGCAGCAATCTTACATCCGCTTACTGTAGCATACATACAGTAATATCCTACAAGAGGGAGAATATGTCCATGCCTTGGAGACGATGGAGGAGGAGCTTTATATCTGTGTGGAAGTCAGAATGATTTATCTGCAAATAATTCACTTCATACATATTTCCCCTCGTGGTGACCCCCTATACATCTCAATACCCTGCACAAGACCGGGCCTATACCCTCCCAATCCAAATCCAATGCGCAGCATATTATTGTGATAAATGTGATGCATTTAGATCCTGAATGGCTTGGCTCTGCAGTGCCACCACAAGGCCATATGTTACACGTATGTACTGTATATTCTTCTTTACTACCTACCTACCGCCTACCAAAAATATCTGGGGGATAGCTAAGCAACTCAGTGAGATATAAAACTGAAAAATCACACCGGTGTGTTTTCACCATCTTATGACATTGACGTTGTTTAAGCAACGGGTGATGATGTTTGTTTTTCTGCCTCAAAACAAACATTAGATACAGTATCTCTTTGTTATCTATGGCAGGGGTTTTCAACCTTTTTCATCCCAGGGCCCACCATTTTTTCAGCATTTGAGCCACGGGCCACCAACTGAGGATATTTTTTAGACCCACAGACCCCAAAACTAAAGATTTCTTTTGCTTCTGTCCATGACCATTAATCTTCTAGTTGTGTAGATTTGGACTAATTCGCATGATGGATATTTTAACTCTTGAGAGTGTAAAAATTCTTACTTAGCTGGGGACCACTGGTGGTCCCCGGACCACCGGTTGAAAACCCCTGGTCTATGGCATTTTCATTAAAAAAAATGTTGAAAAACATTATTCATGGTTGTGATCTTGTACAAAAATAGTGCTTAAATGGTTCATTTCTTCCAGAGAATGCACTGTGCTTGATTTTTAGGTGACACTCCCTTCTGTCCTCATTAGGTCAGAATGTGTACATACATCCCACATTGTAATGGGGCAGATTGCGACGGAACAAGCGTCTTTAATCGAGTGCCTTTATGCTCCCCGGAGAGGTTGACCCTGTGGTTTTTAGTGACCCTGCCTGGCCTCTTCCTCATATGTCACCCTCAGGCCAAAGTGTCACGTTTGTAACTCGATACCTAATAGGCCAATTGCAGGATATGGGAGGGTACAGTATGCTGGTTTTGGTGGCCAGGATGACCTTTTCAATAGCACCACCCACCCACCCAATAGGGTGGATGGTGTCTAAGTGGCAGCTAGGGTCCTTGTATCATCATGGGTCCTTGTATCACTCCCTCAACCAGTGCAAATAAAATATATTGCATGGGAGGGCTGGGCTTCGGTCCAATGGGGAATTGAATCAAGTAGGGTGTTAATTCACAGTAGAAAAAGAAAGGATGGAACGTTGGAGTTGTAACTCTGAGACCTAGGGCTCCATTTTCGTTACCATCTAAACCCCTTATCTTAAACCCCTTATCATTTTTTTACTATTTTGAAAAACATTTTGGAATAGTTCAACGTGCCAATCTATTGACACATTGGGAGCTTCTAGACTGGCCATTTAAACTATAGAAAAATGTTTTTTTTTTTTTTTATAGTTTATAAAGGCAAAGAAGTTAAGGGATAAGGGGTTTAGTGGTGACAAAAATGAAGCCCCTATTTTCTGCCTTCTGAGCTCTTTGCTTCAACCAAGATCAATATGAATGCGTTAGAAGTGATGCCTTACTTAGTTATTCATTAAACCCTGCCATCTGTCCATCCATCTTCAAACTGCTTATCCATAGTCGGGTCTCCGGGGGCAAGAACTCCACCAGAGAGCTCCAGATTCCCTATCCAGAGCAACATTAGTGGCCTCCTCCTCTTGGGGGATCTCGAGACATTCCAAAGCCCCACGGGGTCGATCTAATGCCTTTATCTGTGTCTTGGTCGGCCCTCGGGTGTCCTCCCAGTGGGACGTACTTTGGCGACTTCCCTAGGAAGACTCATGAGAGGCATCCTAACCAGATGCCTGAACCACCTAAGCTTTTTGAGGCACAGCGACTGCAATGCCTCTCCCTGCCACTCTGATTCTTACTGATCTCTCTTTCTGTCCATACAGCTGATCTCCTTTTCTGTACTACTGTCTGTCTGCCTGCAGGCCTGCCTGCCTGCCTGTGTTCCTTTCTGTCTCTCCTTTCCCCTCCACTTTCTCTCTCTCCTCTGAATGCCAATGAGTGTGTGAGGCTCTGCCCGGTACACAACTGCCCTTTGACTGAAGTGAAATCAGTCAGACCTTCAATCGTTCTCTAAAGGACCATTATCCAACCTTCACTGGGCCTGTCTAGCTGCCTGCCAGTGAATCTATGACCCCGCTCACCACCTTATGCTGTGTGTGTTTGTGTGTGTGTGTGTGTGTGTGTGTGTGTGTGTGTGTGTGTGTGTGTGTGTGTGTGTGTGTGTGTGTGCGTGTGTGTGTGTGTGTGTGTGTGTGTGTGTGTGTGCGTGTGTGTGCGCGTGTGTGCGCGTGCGTGCGTGCGTGCGCGTGTGTGTGATCCAGGCCTCACCCATTAGTTCACACTATAGGCTAATCTCAATCTTTTGAAATTCCAGGACCACCAGTATTTAATTATGCATTTATGTTGCTTTTACACCACTTTTCCTCCCCAACGTAGTAACTGTGCTATGCCAGTTCAATGAATCAAAGCCTCAGCCTGTAAGTGTTCGTGTCGTGACGAATATCAACCATCCATGCCCAGGTTCCCTCCTCTGAACACCAGCCAACTGTGTTCAATAGTATGGATGTTTGACTACACTGCAGTGGATTCAAACCCGCATGCTCTGCAGAGTACATTTGAGTCCCTCAAGGACCCACAGTTTTCTGTGTTGGTCCTCAGACACCCGATTGACAATGAATGAATGGAACAGTTGTTTATCTCAGGGACGCCAGTCAATACTGTAAAACACCAGTTTAGGTGATGACGTAATGTGAAGTTAGTAAAAGAAAATCTAAAGTCATTACAATTAGACTACTTGTGGGCAACGCTCAAGTTGTCACTCTACTGAGTGCTGATTTAGTTTCTGTGTAGAGTGTACCCAAATGAGTCGATTTGGTTCCATTTGGTAGACTTCGCAGCATTACAGACCCATAAAAGTCAACATCATGAATGTTTTACATTGACTGGATGATCTGTCATAATTTAGTTTCAAAGTGTGTCGAGCAAAGCTCTTGCAGTTATACTTGATATGATGATGATTAAACTTGCAGACTTATGGGAGGGATTCTGTGAGCAACTTTGGAGAGTACACATACGTTACATAACTATGTAATAAGTGTGCATCCCAGTGTTGTTACAAAATCAAAATAATGATGTCTATCTTTGTTCATAAACAAGGAAGGAAATTATAACTAATTTTTAAAAAAGTGGTGCATGTCTCAAAACCAAATCGCCAGGGTGCTGGATCGACAAAATGGCATATCTCCTGTAGTGAAGTGGAAAACGGAACAATCAGCACAACAAATGACCTCTGTTATGATTTTTCATCTTTAAGAGTGAAGAACAACAAGGCTCTCCCTTTTATGTTACATATTGTACACAGAGTCACCATCTTGTTCATTTCCATGTTCATATCATATTTAACTTTGATACGATGTGTGTAAGTGGTCAGATGGATGGGCCATTTGTATTTTGTGTGTCTATTTGAGAATGTGTTTATTTAAACTATCAATCAGTTGATTGTGTTCATGCATGTATTGGTACCATGGAGGGTACTGTATCCATGGAGCAATGCCTTGATCTCCAGTTATCAATGCTAGTGTAATCGGTGATAACTCTGTGGATTTGTCTACTGTATGCCTACTAACAAACAAATCCTATCTCCACAGATTCCCCAGATCAGCTACGCATCAACGGCACCAGAGTTGAGTGACAACACCCGCTATGACTTCTTTTCCCGTGTGGTGCCCCCCGACTCATACCAAGCTCAGGCCATGCTGGACATCGTCACCGCCATGGGATGGAATTACGTGTCAACGTTGGCCTCCGAGGGCAATTACGGCGAAAGTGGTGTGGAGGCTTTTGTCCAGATCTCCAGAGAGTCTGGTAGGTGCTTGATTTTGCTTTTGTCCTCTTGACATAACACTGACGAAACAACCATGTTTGCATGTTTTTTGGGGGCCGGAACGGGTGCACCATCTCTTAATCCTCACCAGACCATCCTGACCTTTATCATAGTTAAGGCTTTTTATTGTGGTGCAGTGCAGCCCTGTGGGTTGTAGTGTGTGTGCAAGTCACTCCTGCATTGTGTGTTAGTCACTACTGAAAGAACTGACTTTTTGTGGGCGTTAAATGCATTGTACAGACTGTGCGTACAGAATAGATTCCACAAAATGTTTTCTCTTTGTGCTGCTGAGAGGTCACAGTTTGTATTTGGGGCACATTTTATTTGGACTGTTTGCATGCCTTTTGTGTATAGAGTGTGTTGATTGCCCCCAAAGACACGTTCATGCCAAAGATGTGTGATGGAACTGTCAATTTGTACATGGTGGTGCGACGCTACCGCTGGCCCAACACTAGCAGTAGGTCACGATGCATGGCAACTGATGCCTAGGAGCACTGCGCTTCACCTAATTTCAACATCACATAAATTGGTCATCATCACTAATGCTCAAAGTTATGGCTTTAGAAAGAGGAAGGCTGGTAAACTTGACTCAAAAAATACTCACATTTACAATTATTAATCCGTCTCAGCATTATAGTGTTACAATAAAAGAAGGGCTACTGTATACTGTATGTATATGGTTCTGGTTAAACAGGTGTCTGATCTCTTCATGTTGCCCACCAACAGGTGGTTAGACAGAAACTGCACCAAGATATTTTGAAAACGGATGAAGTGATCCTTTATGGACACAACCTCACATTTTCAGCAGTTTGCAAAGTCACAGAAGAGACGGCACAATGCGAGCTGAGATTCTAGAAAACCTCCCTGCAAGTGGCATGCGTGTGCGCGTGTGTGTGTGTTTGTACGCGTGCGTCACTTCCACATTCTGTTAATTGTCCCCAATACACTGGAAGACAGCCCGCATTAAAGAAAGAGAGCCTGACGGTCGCTAACTGAGCAGCCAAATGATTCTTCCCTGAACCAGGCATCTGTGGGTTGCTATTACCCTCTAGTGTGATCAATTAAGAAAGCATTAGGTTTGGAGAGGGTGAGTGGAGCGTGGCGAGGCTGCTACGTGCTAACATTTCAACATGGGCGCATATAGAGAGCACAAGCAATATGTTGACAACGAACAAGATAACAGGTGAAGTAATTGATTCTCCAGGTACTTACTCATCGGGTATAATACTCTGTCGTCGTCCCCCGCCACCCCCTCTCTGCCGTGTCATAATTAACCCCGCGCTTTCGGCATTTCAGAGTGCCTTTGATTAAATTATTATTGCATGCTTGCGGGCTCTGCCTGGACATGTGCTCGCACATTAATTACATTGTAATTGCCCACATTGGAATTCATAAGCCGTAACATGTATGTCCGAGATTAACAGTGTGTAGCGCGCCGTAGCCTGCGGCATCTTATAATAAATGAGTCCAAGTTTTCCGGTGCTCTGCGGAGAAGACACAGAGGATGCCAGCGCATAATCCTCCAGGGTCTCAGTGCTGACTGGGTTCAGCTCTCTGAAGGCTCGCCTGGATCAATCAGAACCTCTGATTGGTGTCCAACAAAACACCCACGGTCTTTCACACGTACTGCTGACTTGCATGGGATGGGAGAGCTGATAGTATGGGAGAGACAGCGAAATCATTTTGTGGTGGCTTCCGTTGGCCAACAGTCACAATTGTTATAAATCACTTGCGATTTTATAAATCAGTTGCCGTTAAAGATTTTACTACCGCTGGGCCAACAGCCGCAACCGTTCTTCACTGGTCGCTACTAACCCGCTAAACCTATGTTTTCGCTACTAGTAGCCGCGACCATTGCTCCAACGGTCGCGGTTGATTTATGTTATTTTCCAACTGCCGTTTTATAGTGCTCACAACCAGTGTTGCAGTCGCAAAATGATTTCGCCCCGCCTGGACAAAGGAGTAATAGAGATTAGGAAGAAGAAACTCTCTTTCTCTGTATCTCTTTCTTTCTCTCTTCCTCCTCCCTCCCTGTTCTCTTCTTTTCTCTGTCTCGTCTCTTTTCTCTTCGATCCTCCCTCGCCTTCGAGTCTCCGCCCTCTCCATCATTCTCTAATGGCGTGCCCCATCTTGACTTTCAGGTTGCCCTTTAGTAACTCATGGTTCAAAAACATAAAAAGTAGTTCCGCAACTTCTGCAAGTTTCAAGAAGTAAAGTAAAATAATAAAAAAAGAAGAGTCAATCCGTCCCCATGGGTTGGCCTGTGGCTAGGTGCAGTAATGAGCCGAGACCAGGCTTTAGTCCCGGCTCTGATGTTACGCAACAGGACTTGACTTATACTTATTCTGACCTATTTTGTCACTTTGAACTGAAAAATATACTGTATATATTAACACCCCTCAACGTGGTGATCAGTTATTGTCATGGAATGTCATTATTGGCTGAATCTTTTCAATTCTAAATAATTACACGTAAGAACAATTCTAAACAATTACATGTAAGAAAATAATAATCAAAATTAAAAAATAGCAGATCTGGATTCTTTTAGATATGCTATGTTTTCTATCACAGAATCAGGGAAGTGTAAAACGAGACACGGTTGGAGGAAAACGGTAACCTTGCATTTGAATCCTCTCTCAGGTTTTGTTAGCTCTGTTATTGTCTCAGAGGGATTTCCTCGTGTAGAGTACCTTTTTCCCTATCGGCGTCTGTCAAACAGTGACAGCCCTGTGAAAGAAAGAAAGAAAGGGGAAAAACCCTCAGCGAGCCCTTTGCTAATCCCGAAGAAATGCAGGGGTATTAGCGGCCATCCAATTAGTGGCTTAACTAACACAGTATAATACAAACGCAACATCGATAATGACCCACGGCCCTTGAACAAACAATGGGGTGTAATCACGCCGCAACTGATCTCATTCCACTCCCCACTAACCCCCATAAGAGTTGATTGATCCCCTTCTGATTGACACGCACACACACATACACACACACACACACAGTCGAGAGAGAGCAGTCCACAACGATTTCCAAACCCTTCAAAACACTTCAACGTCCACCTCAGGTTTTTACTGCGGCAGAAAGCTGAGCTCACAAACCCGTTGCACCCTCCATAGTCTAATCAGTGGTTTTCAACCTTTTTGACACCAGGGACCACCATTTATTCAGCATTTGAGCCACAGACCACCATTTGATGACATTCTCACCAAAGGACCTAGAACTACAGAATTATTTTGGTTTTGTCCACAATTCCAGGCTGGATTTTGCAAACAAAACAGTGTAGACTTTCAGATGATGAATATTTTAACTCTTGAGAGTGTGAAAATGAATTTTTACATTGTCAAGAGTTACATCTGGTTAACCAACTCTCCATCATTTAGCCTGGGGACCACCTGGAACCCTCTCAAGGACCACTGGTGGTCCCCGGACCACCTGTTGAAAACCCCTGGTCTAATGAATGGTCTAACAAATATTGCATCGCTGATAGCTGTCATGCGTGCCAGGGTTCATGGCAGGCTTCATCTGATTGGCATCCGTCACTGTAAACATTGTGTGATCTGAACATTTTTGTTGCTACGATGCTGCAGGTCGAAAACAATCTGCTCTGTAATCTACACAGTCGATGCGATGGGGCAGAGACGTGCACAGAATGTTAGAAAGGCAGAGTTTTGTAAAAGGGCACGGCAACGAAGCATAATCAAGCCTATACTGGAGTGGAGGTTATTTCATAAAACTTTCAGGAGATTAAAATAGATATATACAGTATAATCAATTATCTTGAATGCTGCCTTCGGGTACGGCCATGGAAACTCGTTGGCATTTTCACTCCTTTCACTGTAATGTAGTGAATGCTGCATGCATGGTTTTGGAGAGAGTGCACTTTTTTTAGCAGACGGACAGAGCCTTTTGTGAGGTGTACAGGTACAGTACTCATAACGTGCGTATTGGACGTTACCGAGTACCCGATCCGATACCAGTGTGTAATTTTCACAAGGCTGTGGTTATCAAAGTCGGGTCCTTGCAGGGGTGTTGAATGGACACTTACAGGTCGGTAACTTTGACAGTAGAGTATGTGTGCCGCTGCTGCGATGGGGCATCCATTTTGCACATAACAGACATTATCACAATGTCTACATGTTTACCTCACCTTGCAAAAACACAAGTGTAATCTCTATGTAAATTGCATCCGCAACCACTGACCGTGAAAAATGAGCGTAATATAAGGCTTAAGAAGAATACTAATAATCATGCCACACATGGAACGGCAGAAGGAGGCAGTCTCTTTTTTTTTTCGTCTGCGAAGCAGTTAAAAGCAGCTCTCCACACCTATACTGTATTATTATTGCCACCCAGTAATGATTGTGCTTTCATCTCCGTGTGTGGCGGTCGTCTCGCATGATCCAAAGCGATGATACTGTACTCATCGCTATAGCGTTATGTAAATGGCCATCCTTAAAGCAATGCATATTAATCATCTTGCCTTGTGAAGTGAACTCGTAACGCGTTGCCTACGCCATCGCTCTGCCGGCGGGGGTCAACCTCCCATTGTTGCCACACAATGAGGAGAAGTCTATCTGGATAAATGCCTCCATAATTCCCTCATTTATACGTAGCTGCGCTGTGGTGTTTGTACACAAAATATAAGACGATCCACAAGCTTTGGTAACGTTAAACAGAGGTACATTTGTCAACACTGATGGCCAGATAATTCATGATGTTTATTGCCGCTGTTATTTGCCATATTGATAAAGCAGCCTCTCGATCAATATACTGTATCTATCGCCCAGGTGTTCGAACGATATATTGCGATAGATATACAGTATATTGAATACACCTCTAATGGTGAATGAATGATTTCACTTTATTTCTCCGTTCTCTCTGCACTCTTATGTGACAGCTTACCTTGTTGTTTGTTGAATAGAGTAAATACTAAACGCATACTGTATGCTATCTACTGTATGGAAAATGTGTAATGTGCAACACATGTTTGTACAACAGTGGCTGTTCTTGCACCATCTCTGGCTCAGCCTAGGGGTCCTTGACCTGAAAAAAACGTTGAAGACCCTTGGCCTAAATTGTAATGACAGCCGCGCTGCTTCCTCCGTATGGCACCGATTGTATGAAGTCACAGCTCTACATGTGAGGACTAATTATTAAGAAGCTAGACACATACCCAGGACCCTTGGACCCACAGGGATCTATCTTGATGGCTGGAAAGTTCACACAGTGTACTCTAGGTCTCCCTTTTGAAGTCTGTCTCCATGGCAACGGCTACCAAGGTCTATCTGCCGGACATGTGGGTTAAATGGGAGTGGACACATGGACACGTCCTTTGGACAATGCGCCTTTTTTTCAACATGCTCCCCTGTGAATCCTGCTTCCTCCGTTCCTCTGACTAAGACCACACCATCACCATATTCATCGTTTGTTACACACACAGGTATTAAAGGGACATTTCACCATTAAAAAATTGTACTGATATAATGGCATTTAGAAGGTTTGAAACTCTTCCCTGGGGACATTTACTGTATGTGTGTGATAAGTGCTTTTAGATATTTTAGATTTTGGCAGTGAGCCCAGTGTCTCTGATGTCATCGACATTACTTCCTGGACTACATGTTGTCTCAGCAAGAGACTTTTCTGTTTTCAGTGATGAAATGCTGTTGGTTTAGTGGTGCCACAGTTCTAGTTAATTACTACCGGTAGTAGTGTTTCAAACCATTTTAAATACAGGCACTTTAATTTGAAATATACCTTGGGTTGTTTTGCATGCCATCGTGTTTGGTGGGGCAGACTGGGCATTTAGGGGGGCATTGCCCCCCCATGCCCAAGCCTAGATCCACCCCTAATTCTCACCCAGACTTGTGTAAATGTACTGTATGTGGGTGGGGTGGAGTGGGGGGAAGGGCAGCATCGTAAAGCCAGGTTAAAGTGCACATTGACCTGCAAACCCCC